>JAMXBB010000008.1:89293593-89382438 GCA_024138015.1 Lumnitzera littorea | reverse complement strand
GGGGGGATGATGAAGAAATGGAAGATGTACAGGATGATGAAGCGAACAATGGCAATGGGGATTATAATCCTTCTAATTAGTTCTTTTTCATTTATTTTTTTGTTTTGTTAATTGGCTATATTTACATACTTGAAACTTTTTGTTCATTTTCTTTTTACTTTTAATTTGTTTGCCACTTTTTCTTCTATCTTTTTCCATTTTTCTTAGTTAATAATTCATGGACACTAGCTTGCATGGAATGGATATGTAGCATTAATGGAACTCCTAAATATGCATTCTCTACTTACTCCTTAACTGATAGGGAAGTGTTAATTCTTTGTCACTATATGTTTTCCTTTTTGATCCCTTTCTCCCTATAATGTTATCCATTTGTTTGATATCTTTTTGTTGAGATGTCTTAGTCATACATTAAGGATAATGTATGTTATTAAGTGTAGAGAAGGGGGATATATGATTTTGTTACCATTTAAGAAACCAATCTTTCACATTTGACCCACTTGATTTATAAGGTTCACTTGAAATAGTTAATTAACAATTGTATGAATTTGAAGAGTAATTGGGTTGAATCGACTATTTTACTCCGATTATTATTGATCTTATTATACTTTGCTAGAGTTGACTAGTGAAATCTTTAGAGGATAAAGTTATGGGTTATTTAGCCTAGGACTGTAGGAGTTGAGTTTAGACCAACATCACTAGTTGAGAGTTAATCATGATTATTTTTAAATTTACTTTAATGTATACCCTTCTCTTGGAGATTTTAAAGCTCTATAATCCTTAGTAAATAAACAAATGAAAATTTTCTTTTAAGAAGCCCCTAAAAAAAATTGAAATTGTTGGAGGTATAAAGTAATAATAAGTGCTTGAATAGTGAAATAAACAAAAAGGCAAAATTCGTAAGGATTCGCATTGGTCCCTTAAAAGAGTGAGGTTGAATCCTGATGGCCAGACCAATGCAAGCATAAAAAATTTGGTATAATTTGACCTTAGTCCCTTGAAAAAGCAAGGTTCCTTCGTACTATTAATGCAAGGGCTTGGTATGGGTCGATCTTGGCCAGTTAAAAGAGAGAGATTCTTTCCTACTGCTAATACAATCATCCTTTAAAACTAATTATACTTACATAAAGTAAATTTAAAAACCTCCCAATAAAAACATGAACTAAGGGGATAATTAGAAGATAAGTGGATGTAAAATGTGTTTATTTTAAATTATGGTGTTAAGCGAGATTGAAGAGAGAATTGTATACACATTAGCTAAGTAGACAAAATTTTCATGAGTGTTTCTCAGCTAATGAGATGTTAAATTTAATTTTAACTTTATGAATTCTTGGTAAAATAATTTAGATAAACTTTAACTTACATAAATTAACTAGTGAACTTTGGTACTAAGTATTGTTGGAACATTCAAACATTATTAGGTAGAATTACGAAATTGTTAAGGGGGAAATTGATTGATTTTATTATTGTAAGTTAATTAGAGATGATTCTCTAGTTTTTTCTTGGGTCAAGTGTAATTATCTACCGGTTTCCTAAGTGATGATTAATTTTATTTAGTGTTTCTTGTCTTAAAATTTTTTATTTGATTTATTTGCTTAGGAACAAGCAAATGTTCAAGTGTGAGGATATTTGGTGACTCTTATTTTAGATACACTTTATGTAGTGATTTTATAGTATTTCCCTTGTAATTTTTCTTGTTTTTAAAGAAATCGACACTTAATTGAGTAAAATTTTCATTTTAAGGTTTGAACACATTATTAGATTAAAAATGAAGAAAAGAAATCAAGTTTTACTCAATTTGGAGCTTAAATGAAGAAGTTATGAAATTTTGAAGTAAGACATAACCAGCGGACATGATCATGTCCAACTAGGAGGCTCATTATCAAGAGAAAACAAGATTGATGACTAGAAAGTTACACAATTTGGGACATAGTTATATCCATAACTCAGATGGGGTTGGGAGATTATACTTCGTCCCCTCCTTGGGTCACTCTAGCAAGAGGTCATCTAATTTAGGTGCAGTAGGGACCTTTCTTTAGATTCGTTGGGGACTCGAGGGCTAAAGTCTTAGCTTGCCTAAAACTTAGGGATGTAGTCACCTTTCTCCCGATTTTAGCTTAACCGAGTAGAAGTTGAGAGCAGTTCCTCTTAGAGAAGAGTCTAATGCGAGTGGTTGAGTTGAAGTTAAGAGTAGTTGGCAAGACCTAGCATTGAACAATAGATTAGGAGATGGCTTCATGCTTCTTGTAATCTTCTTTTCACTTTTCATGTATTAGGATGCTAACCCGTAAAGCCTTGTAACTTCACTTGTTATTTGAATGAAATTTCTCCTTTCTACTCATATGTACTCGTTAGATATTCGATTTGATCTTCTTTTCTTATTTTTTTCTTCACTTGATTTTGATTGTGTTTGTTTTATACTAACTTTACTTCCATATGCCTATTATCACATGTCCTAGACATTTTCTCAGTGAAGGGAAATCTTCCCAAGTTTAGAGCAAGGCATAACCCGACACTCGATCGTTAATGTGCAAACTTGCGAACTTAATATGTGGGCTAACTTGAGGTATGTGCTAAGGGATTAGAATCAATCTAAAAGTGTAAGAGAATAACATTGAATAGTGCTCAATTATTAACCATACAAACTCACTCTATTAGTGTGTAAGCTAACTTAGGGCACGCATGTTCAGGGATAGCGATTGACCTAAGGACATTGGAACATTGCATAGGACAATACTCGGTCATCTTGCGATGTAGGTGCCAACTTGAGGCACCTTCTTGAGGGACAAGAATTAACCCGAAAGTATAGGAGCTCGGCATAGTACCATGCTCAGTTCCCCCATAATGTTAATAGAAGTACTAACTTGAGGTACCTCCTTGAGGATGAAAATCAACCCAAGGATAGGGAGTCATGGTGTAGAATGTCACTTATATGATCCTACAACATTATTATGGTTACTAACTTAGGGCTCCTTCTCAAGGATAGAGATTGACCTAAGGTCAAAGAGGTATAGTGTAGAATGATGCTCATTCGATCCTACAATGTTAGTGTTGTTACTAACTTCAAGGGTCCTTCTCAAGGATGGAGATTGAGCTAAGGTCGCAGCTTAACATGAGTGAGAAGCATTTACATAAAAGAAAGCAGTGTGGAAAAGTATAAGGGACTTATCATTTTATTAACTACTACAATGGTTATAGATACTTCTAAGTGCATTACAATAGCTAATGGGAATATGGTCTCAAATTGTTAGCATTTTATGCTCTAGGAATGGGTTGTCCATCTAAGGTTTCTATCTTGTAAGCACCTTTCCCTATGTCCTCTACTATTCACATTGGATCCTCCTAATTAAGGGCGAGCTTACCCCATCCCTTAACTAAGCTGGTGGCTTCTAATTTTCTATGTATTTGGTCTTCGAGACAAAAGGTCTTATGCTTTACTTTCTAGTTGTAGTATCGAGATACTCGCTATTGGTACACTATTGTTTGAGCTTGCTCGATGTCGCATACTACCTTGATAGTGTTGAGGCTTGCTTAGAGGGCCATGTGATTGGTATTAATGTTGAAGTGATGGGCTCTACTAGTAGGAAACTCTAATTTGATTAGGAGGACAACCTTTATACCAAATATGATACAAAAAGGGGTTTCTCCAATGGAAGTCTTGTGTATTGTATGGTATCTACAAAGTATGCTGGGGAGCTCATTAGCCTACCTACTTTTAGCTCATTCCACCCTTTTCTTAAGACTATTAAGGATGACCTTGTTGATTGCCTCAACCTAGGTATTCGTCTAGGGGTAAACGATTGAGGTGTAATAGAGTTTGATCCCATGCTTGTTGCAGAATTCCCTAAACCTATTGCTGTCAAATACAAATCCTTTTTGTGACTTAGGTTATGATGGTCACTATAGCCAATGCTTTTACCTGTTTGGTGAAGTAATCGACTGCTACCAAGATAAATTGCTGACCTGATGATGCCTTTGGAAAGGCTTTGAGGACATCTAGTCCCCATTAAGCAAATGGCCATAGGCTCGTAAGAGGATGTAGTTTTGAGCTTAGAGCATAGGCTGGGGCATGCTTTTATTACTGGTGGCATTTTCAGACTAAGACCTTGATGTCTTCCTTCATTGTCAGTCAATAGTAGCTTAGCTAAAGAATTTGGATACATAGAGCTTAAGAATGGATGTAATAGTTGCATATTCCTACATGAAGTTCGTCTATGGTGTAAGCACCTTCTTCCTTTTTGAGGCATCTTAGCAATGGGATGCTTTGCCTTCGTATTGGTAAAGTAATGATTCCTTTAGTTAGCATAGGTCTTCTTCCCTCAAAACTTGTAAGGCCATACTTGTATAGTTGTAGGGGTTCATCTAACTAGTCCTTCATTTGCTCATAGGCGTTATAGTATAGTATGTCTACTATGCTACCACTATAGACGAAAATCTTAGGAATGTCAAAGTAGTTGATTTCAACATTTATTACGAGGGCATTGCTTGAAGGAAATCAACACCTTGCTCATCTTCCATGGTGAAGTCAATCATCGTACATATCTTTGACTTTTTAGTTCGAATGAGGTATACCTTATGCTGTGTCATCATGGTTGCGATGTTCAAGAGGAGGCCAAGGCCTTTACATATGGTGATAACTTGCTCCCAATGTCCTCAATGGTGTTGGTCATTAGTGAGGGCATTGTTTTACTCATTTTGTTGTTATTGTTGCACTTGGTGTTATTTTACTTAGTGAGGTTAGGTTGGCCACCATATTTGGTTCCTTTCATCCACCATAAGGTGGTCAATGTGACCTTTATGGATAAGGCCTTTGATCGCATTTTACAAGTAACAACATTCATTGGTATTATGGTTATTCACCTAGTAGTAATCACAGAACTTGCTTATGTTTGACCTAGTACATGATCTCCCTAGGAGGTCTATTGAGGGGTATATATGAAGGATGGTCTTAAAACTCATGTCTCTTCTTTAAGTGGTCTTTCACTGACCCATAGATGTTGGTGTCTACCTTGAATTGTGTTATGATGGCATCCTCTTTAGTAACATACTTCTTAGCTACCTACATGAATTTATCTAAGGAGTTTGGCTTATTTAGTGAGAATGTACCAAATAGTCTTCGCGTAGGTCCATTCCTATGATGAGGGCTTATAGCTTTATACGGTTGAAGTGCTCAAGGTATGCTTGTAAGGTTTTGTTCAGTCATTGCCTTACATTGTAAAGTATGGGGGAGTCTCTTTTAGGGACCTTAGAGCTTACAAAGTGATATTAGAACTTACCTCATTAGTTGTCGAACATTGTAATGGAGCCATTGGATAAGGTGTTCAACTAAAGTAAAGTAACTTTTACCAATATGCTAGGGAAAGCCTTGCATATGATTGCATCAAAGAAGTTGTATAGGCTTATCATTGTTTGGAAATGGATGAGGTGATCGTTTGGATCTATAGTTCCGTCGTAAGTGTTAAGGTGCAAGAGCCTTGCTCCTATGGGTATTGTTTCTTCTTGGACTAAGAGGACAAATGGGCTCTTTGTTGTTATAGGGTATGATGCATGGGTGGATGACTCTACTTTCTTTTGATCATGCATATTAGAAGTGTGACGGAAGCACAACGGATGTGTTTATCCAGTTCTTAGACATTTATCTACTTTCTTTGATAGGGTTTAATTTTAAAAGACTACCAAATAGGCTCAATGGGGTTAGCAAAGGATAATTATATTTACGATAACGAAAGTGAATACCTAATTCCATTTTGATTCATGTATCAAGTTTAAAATGGACCTCCTTTAGGTAATGATTCTCACAAGCCTCATCATGATGTCACTCAACTCTTAAATTGTTTACAATTTAGTGTGTAAGATACAATTTACCTCTTTTCATTCTAAACCTTTTAATAGTAAGTTATTGATTTCCTAAATAGGAGAATGTGTTGAATTATAGAAGGGTGGGGATTGATTTTGCCCCCCAGTCTCTTGAAATATTCCTTAAAATATGCCTCTTAGATTTTGAATTCCCTTTTATACTTAATCCCAAGTTTAGTTCTTTAAGGTCGACTGGGCTAGTACTAATGTTCTCTAGACTTCATGTTTGAGTTAGAGGAGTTCTAAATTGCCTTTCATCTAAATAAGGAGTCAAACTCAAAATGCAAATCATCTTTACCAAGACTAAGATTGTGTCTGGCTTTGTTTTTTAAATGAATTAGTGGTTCTTATTTAAGCTTGGTTTCCTTAATAGACCAAGGGCCTTGGGTTGTTTTGGTTGCTTTAGTGGGCTAGATTTTTGCATTTAGGTTAGCTTCCATAACAAGTTAAGGTTTTATACTTTAGGTTGGCTGCCTTAATAGGCCAAGGGTTCACGTTTTGGTTGGTTGCCTTAATGAGTTGGCTACCTTAACGTACCAAAGGTTTCTTGTTTAGGTTGGCTACCTTAACAAGTTAAAGGTTTAGGTTTGTCCTAAATCACATAAGAATTTATAACCGTTAGCAACTTCTTTTTTTTTAAGAGAGACAAAACTAAGGCCTTATTTTACAAACAAGGATGGGGGATTAATTACGTAAGGTTCTATTTAGAAGCCAATACTTACGGTTTTATTTACATGCCATTTATAGTTCTTTAAGTGATTGAGAACAATGATCTAATGAATGCTATTAGTGGACTTATTTACAAACAAGGAATACTAAGTAAAAATGAAAGAATGATATCATGTTAATTTGATATATGAAAGATACAATATATGAACAAAGTAAATGAGCCTAACATTGTGCTTTATTATTATTCAATGGACTAATGATCCTTTCTAAATCCTATATATTTTAAACGAGGAAGCCTATTTACAAAGTGTTGATCTATTTGAAAGAATGAATATTTCTGGTTTGAAGAATAAGTTGGAAAATGACAATTACCTAAAAATTATTTTACAGGTGTAGACACTCTATTTTTACTCTATTTTTACCCTCTTTTATTTTTAAAATTTTTAGGATAGGTTTAGGAAAAAAAAAATAAATTTACAAAAAATACAAAAGTAAAAAATTTAGGAAATTTAAAAATAATAAGCTTTAGGTATTAATAATAAGTTTTTTTTTTTTTTTAGGAGAGGGATGTTAGGCCTAGGCTCAAATTTAAATCTAGTTCAGGCAAACCCTATTTATATATTCAATTTAATTACACATGTGAACAAGGCATAGGCCAACGACCTAATGGTAGTATACTCTAACTTGATATTGCATATGAATCGAAGATCCTATGTTCAATCCATAAAAGATGCAAAATGCATCTTTTATTTTCTTCTCTTACTTGGACACTTGTCCATCCCTCATTAGTACATGCATCGATCATGTCACCATGTCATGTCATCACCACATCATGGCACCTCATTTGCCATGTCATTGCCACATCATTGCCATATTATTGCCATGTCACAGGCCACATAATTGTTACATCATTTACCAACTCACTTATAAGTGTGGTAGGCACACTCTTACATATGTTGGACTTACTTAGACACTCCTCTACATGTAATAAACACACTCTTAGTGCATGTTAATTATATTTTTCATGCATAGCTTCGTATTTAGCTTCACATATTATCTAAGTTTGCCCAACCAAAATATGAAAGAAAATCATATTGCATTTAATATTTTCCATTCTTATCTTAACCATAATACTTATAAATAGGGAATTCTATTTTATTGCAAACCATCAACTCATCACTCACATTCACTAAAATCTACCCACAAACACCACTCTCTCTCTCTCTACACGACCTCTTTTTCTCTCTTTAGGATTTGCATAAGCCCAGGGCTTTTTGAGCTAGGATAAGTTGTGCTACAAACTGCCTATGATAAAAGCTTTCCAACCTGACCGAATCTAACTAGCCCAATGAAGATTTGACTTGTATCCCCTTTAGCTTGGTCCGTCCCCCTCTCCCTGTTTCCATTGTCTTTTTTTATTATTATTTTTATTGCTCTTGTAATATTTTATTGTATTTTTTTTTCTTTTTCAATTTGTTGTATTGTAATTGTAATTTACAAAAAAAAAAAAAGAGAAAAAATGAAAAGAAAAAAAGAATCCAAAAAGAGAAAAAGAAGAAAGAGAAAGTAAAAATGAAAAAAAGAAAAAAGAAAGAGGAAGAAATTTTTTTTTTTTTTTTAATTTTGATGTTTTAGTATAGAAATGAAAAAAATTGAAAAAAGAATAAGAATATATATAACAATAAAATGAAGAAAATATATAAAAACCATTTTATCACTTAGAAAAGCATTTTTCAATAAAAACCAAAAATAACACGAACCTTTTTAAATTTAGGATTTCTTAAAACTTTCCAAAATAAACGCTTCCTTTTTCTTGTAGACATGTTTTCTATAATTTAGACATCATTTTTATGATTTAAGTATCTTTTTTATGGTTTAAATTTCTTTTCTATAATTAGGTATCTTTTTCATGTTTTAGACATATTTTCTATAATTAAACATCTTTTCCATAGTTTAAGTATATTTTCTATAGTCAAACATGTTAGTGATGATAATTGTGTATTTTATGAAAAGTTGCATTTAAGTCTTTTATGATTTTTCTATAAGGTTTTATTACTTATAATTTTTTTTCCAAATAAATAAAAAATAAATGGACTTTTTAAAAAATTAGGATATTTTAGAATTTTTCCAAAAATAAAATCACCAAATTATGATCATTTTCACTTAGGTGTTTTTCTTAAATAAAATGAAATGACTAAAAAATGTAAACTTAGCCACTTTTTAAATTTAAAATCAATTAACCTGCCAATATTTTCAAGATAGCACCATGTATGTCAAATCTCGAATAGTAGGTGTGTAGAGACCTATAGGACGACGATTAAAAGTGAAAAAAAAACCCATGTTTCCCCTTTAGTTTAAATTATTCAAATTCGTTAATTGATGATTAAATTTTGTTTTTCTAAGATAATTTTTGAAAAATGATTTTAAGAGATTAGGTCTAAAATTAGAAAGTTGATGGTACTTGTAAAGATTTAAGGAATCTAACCCCCAAACTTAATTTTCTAGTTCTTAAAACTGTTTGTAAAATTAGTTTTATCTAAAAAACCAATATTTAAATTATAACTAATTCACCAAATCAATTATAATTTAACTTTTTTTCCTAACTCCGGCTAGGTGGCAACTTCAAAATGTTTTCAAAAATAGAAGAATCGGTTTTTTTTTTTAAACCATAGTTGATGTTCGATATTAAATGAATATGGTTTAATATTGATCAATTTAAAGAAGACTGATTTATAAAATCAGAAAAAAAAAATCAAGCTCGATAGGATTGTGACTCCATTGGGGACATCAAGAGAGTTAGCCATCTAGCTTTCCAAATTAAGAATTAATTTTTTTTAAATCACCTTACGAAATGTAATTTATTTATTTGTTTGTTCTTATTTTCGTATATAGTTGTACTAACAGTTTTATAAGGTTAGCTTTAATTTGAATTGTTGTGGGAGGGAAATTTATTGACACCATAAATATGTGATAGAAACGGTTAGACCTGAACCATATTAGGACCCTAAGTTGGGGAGGACATTGTGTAGGTTATAGGTGCTCTGGTGTAACCACTACTTAGGGTTGATTAAGCCACCCCTACTTAAGCCTGATGTGACCAATGAAAGTATTTTCTAAAAACAAATGAAGTCATAAAGCTTAAGGACCTTTGGGACCTACCCTAATTACTTTTACAAACCCTTTTCCCAAAATTGGCATATTGACATGATGTGGCAAGACTTGAAAAAAAAAAAAAGATTAACTATGAAGTTTCCTAATCTTTTCCCTATAAATGTTTTCTTTTCAATGTATTTCCTGTATAAATAGGATAGTGTTGATGTAATTTTCTTTTCATCCTTTTTACGGAAAATGGTTAGGTCCTCTCTTACATTAGCCCTTTTCAAAGAAGTCCATATTTATGAGCCTCTAAAGCCCAAAGGGATACTCATAAGATGGTTTCGATTTTTCAATCTAAACCAATAGAAATTCATTGAAGACAAGATTAAGCCCGTCTTCTCATTGCTCAAAGTCCATACTAATATCACAATGTACGGGCTTTAGTCCACTTTTGGGACCCACAGAGTTAGTCATTTCATTTTGGTCCATGTCGACTGAGCCCAATCATTAAAGAATACTCTTATTTATTAGGACTCCCCATCATCGAAAATGGAAGATATGTCCCAAATATCATGGTTAGCCTTGCAAATATTTTCAAAAAGCTCCTAGGCCTCCGTGAATTTGAAGTGTGCAAAATATAGGTAGATCCCCATAAGAGAATCATTAAGGTAAATGATCTTTTCACTTAGTTCACGACTGCATCCAGTTACAATTAAAAACTCTTTTATGGTAGATTTGAAGATTAGTAGCAACATAGAATCAATGCCTATATCTTGGCAACATTTAGAACTATTTTATTTCCTAATGGGATATTTCACATACATCATAGGATTGCAAAGCTAGTGACCCAACTTTTATAAGGGAAATCTTATGTCCTAACACTACTAATAGCACAGGCTAGATTACTCAGTTGTCTCTAAGAAGACAAGAATAGAGAATTAAAGACCAATGGTTTAGTTTATTAGCCATTCTTGAAGTTATAAACTTAACTTCCTTCATAGGAAAGACACCCAGAAGATGAATCCTATTGATTCATTTGCTATTGTCATTGAACTCCCCAAAGATGTTGCTACCTATTACTAGGTCAAAGCTTTCTAGAAATTTTATGCTGAAAATATCTCCTAGGTTGCCAGATGGATTGAAGTAGTTGAGTTAAAGAAAAGGAAGAAGATTGAAGAAGAGTCAAGGCACTCTGAGAAGAAGAAGATCTAGACTTTAGAGTATTTGTAATAAATTTTTGAATGGTGTAATGGAAACTTTAAAGATGTAAATAAAAATCTTTTTCTTACCATATCATAGTCAGTTTGCTAACTCCAATCTCTGCATCCATATGCCCTTATATTGCATATTTTATTTGTTTGTAAATATTCATTAGTTTCTGTTTGAATAACTTTTTGAAAGAAAAAGTAAATAAGAAAGTTTTTTTTTTCAGTAACATCATAAGAGTCATGTCCTTAGGGTTCTAAATATTTGATTTCTTTTCTCCATGCCTTCTACACTAACTCTTTCCAATCTTTTCTTTTATACACCCTTAGGATTATATTTCTTGTAGGTTACCTCTTAAATACCTATAGGTTATCAATGATTGGCTATGAATATTTAGGCACTTGATCTTTTACAAATGTTTTTCTACTCCTTTGTCACAACTTGTAAATAAGCCTTATCCTTATATTCCACTTTTTTTTTTTTTTTAAATAAGTCCTTTTTTCTTTCTAAAAAATTTTCTTTCTAAAAAAGAATTTTTTTTTTCAAAAAATAAAATTAAGAAGTTATTAATAGGTGAGGATTCCTATCTGGGGCAATGGCCAACAATGGAAATAACGACAACCTTGATGACACTAACCCTATAGAAGTAAGGTTTCATTCATTAGAACAAACTGTGGCAAAAATGACCAAACAGATGAACGACATGGTAGACAGCATAGCCATGCTCAGAGCAATAACATCAACAAATGAGAGCATCCACTATTGGATCTCGATCCTTTGGTCAATTTAGGACTAATCAACTTAGAGCCTAGTCAAGACAGTCTTAAAAAGTAGGAATAGAAGTTGATCCAACAAATTGATGAGAGGATGAAGGCATTTAGAAGTCACGACAGGTTTGAATAGGTTGGCATCATTAACTTTTCTACAAATGATATTGATTCTTATCCTAAAAAATTCAAAGTACCAAAATTTGAGAAATATGATGGGACCGAATACCTTAAACTCCACATCAAGCTGTATCTATGTAAGATGGCTTGTTACATTAAAAACGAGCAATTATTGGTTAAGATATTTCAAGACAGACTCATTGGGCTAGCTTTGTCTTAGTATACCCAATTAGACTATAAGCAAGTTGAAACATGGGATAAGTTAGCTCCAGCATTCTTTGAACATTACAAATTCAATGTGGAGATAGCACCATCCATTTGGTACTTGAGCAACATGAGGAAAGATGACAATGAGTTCTTCAAAGAATATGCCCAAAGATGGAGGGGCATGGCAACTACGATCACTTCCCCCTTATTAGAGAAGGAATTGATTAAATCATTTATCCAAACATTGAACAGGCCATATTTTAATTGTCTCTTAAGGCAATCGACCTCTAGCTTTGCTAATGTAGTTCTAGCAAGTAGTTGCATAGAGGAGGCAATAAGGACAAGTAAATTAGCTGAAGATCAAACTATCTCAACAAGTCCCAAAATAGCTATAAATTCAGCAAACTTTGCAACAAAGATGCTCAGAAGGCATCTTACGCCAATCTTAATCCCATTAACTCAACTCCTTCATTAGTTAAGAGAGTTTAGAATGCTAAGCTGTGCACTTCCTCCACCTAAATGCAAGCTCCAAAGGCTAAATCCTAGCCTACCTTGTAAATACCAAATGTGCCTAATGAGTCATTTTACAAAAGACTATTGGAAAATGAAGCACAAGATCTAAGACCTAATTGATACTAGGTTTCTTCAAATAAGCTTTAGCAATCCAAATGGATTGGAGGTTAGGGTAAGTGCTCCTTCACAATACAACTGAGTCATGCATCAACATGATAGGAGCATCTAAATAGAAGAAGGGTAAGAGTTTAAGTTGAGGTTAATTAGGGTACTTCGATAGAAACTAGAGAATGATGGTTAATTATCAAGAATTTCGTGATTTGTAATGTTAGAGATTTTCTAAATAAAAATTGTTTGTTTCATGATATCTCATTTTGAAAGTTTAGAATGAAAAGAGGCAAATCAAATCCCCAAATACTCATCTTAAACACTTGAGTCATGAGTGTCATCAATGTGTGGCTATTGGGCTCATTCCTTAAAGGAGGTCCATCTTGAGATTGGTATGCAAATCAAAGTGACATTAGGCATTCAATTTTCAATGTCCTAAACATAAAATCCCTTGTCAACCCCATCGAACCTTTCAATGAAGTATTTCAAGTAATTAAACCCATTAAGAACCACCCTACAATGGGGTAATTTGGTAGTTAAGGTCATTAAGGAGAAAAGGTTCAAACTAATTTGTACTTGCTAAGTTTCCTCAATTCAAATATAATTAATACTTCTGGATACTTATCTCCTTTAAGAAGAAGAAGGGCTTTTGTTCTAAACATTATACATAAACTACATGCACTGTATGCTACATATAAAAAGAGGGGATGATCACCTATATCTTGGATCAAATTGAAAAAAAAAAAAAAAAAGAGTGAAGAGAAAGGAAAGAAAAAAGGAAAAAGAAAAGGGGCAAAAGGAAAGATGAGAAAATTTGAAAAAAAAAAAATCCACCTAAAAAAGATATCTACAAAAATAAGATGATCAAATCCAAAAACTTGAAACTTGAAAATGATTAGGAGCATTGATGCGAAGCATGACCAAAAACAGATAAGGCTGATTGTTAAATGAGTCTAAGCTTGCTGAAAGCTTGAAAAGGAAATGATGGGGAAAGTGCGAAAGGACAAATGCTAATGATAAGTAAGCAAAAATCCACGAATAGCCCCAATGGATATGATATACCAATGGAACTTCTAAGGACATACTATAAAATTAGATATGATGCACGAATCGGTCCAATGAAGTTACTCACCACCTAACCTTTGCTTTAGGGTTAGGATAATAGTCATGCCGAGAGTAAATAGGCAATGTTTACACATGGAAGAAAATACTTAAGTATATTAATGATAATGAATTGGTTTACGATACAAATAGAAGGATATTTATACCCATAAATTAGAGTAACTTACACAAAAGGGAAAAGGTAAAAGAGCATTTCCTAAGGAAGTAATGTATAAGATACAAAAGGGTAAAAAATGAATGTTCAAGGAAAACAATCATTCATGTAACGGATTTTACACATGATTCTATATACATGGTGATGTTATATTGGTGATGTCATTAGAAGATGGGGACAAAAAGTATGGTCAACTTACTTGTCCGAGTAGGGGTGGCTTAGTTAGTCTAGAGTATCTCTCTTGGCATCTTGGCAAAGGTTATGCCTAGTAAGTAATTGGCTATGCATGAGTGAGAATGAAGATTAGTTGTTATCTCAACCTTCCACTTATTAGCATATTATCTATAAGAAATAGGTAGCCATTCATCTTGGCATGTAGAATGGATCAGCATGAAGATACTCGGCCTCAGTAGGAGTCAATTGGAGTAGGAGGATTCGTCTTACCAGTCCCTTTAGTCTTCAGGCTTAGCTGCAAGTCAATGGTCCAGTAGCATGATTCCTATCATTCCCTTCGAGTTGATTTAGATTTAGGATCAAAATTGAATGGTCTTTGATCAACTCTTCATTGAGGTGACATGGATTAAGGTCAGCAATGTTGAAGGTGTCAGAAACCCCATAGTCCTCGAGCAGCTCCAATCTGTAGGTGTTATCATTAACCTTCTGGAGGATTCTAAAAGGTCCTTTAGCTTTTGTAGATAATTTGTTCCTCCTCTTGCTTGAAAACCGTTCCTTACTAACATAGCCTTCTCTTACATTCTTCTAATAGCTTAGTTGACGTGCCAAGTGACTTTGTCATAGAGGTGCTAAAGAGATTATACTCTAGCTCTTATGTTTGGGTCTTCTTGTGCAGGCATAGGTTCAAGGGTGTGATCAAGGGGCAACTTGGGATTAAAACCATAGACAACCTCAAAGGGGGTTTGCTTAGTAGTGTCATGCACTATTCGGTTGTAAGTGAATTCAACCACTGGTAAGCAAATGTCCTAATCGGCTAAGTTCTTGCTTACTGTAGCTCGGAGTAGTGATCCTAAAGTGCATTTAATCACCTCTATTTAGCAGTCAATTTGCGGGTGACAGGAAGTACTAAATAGTAGTTTGGTCCTCATTCAACGCTACAAGGTCCTCTAGAAATGGCATAAGAACTTTGGGTCTCTATTGGAGACTATATTTCTTGACATACCATGTAACTATACAATTTCCTATAAGGAAAGAGAAGCAATAACCAAAGCATCATTAGTCTTAGAACAGGGCATAAAGTGTGTCATCTTACTGAACTAATCAACAACAACCATTACAGAATCCTTGCCCTGCGTAATTCACAGTAGTCTGAGAACAAAGTCTATGCTCAATTCGGTCCATGGCTTCGTTGGAATGGGCAATGTCATTGCTTTCCCTTTCTTAGCTCGATACTTAGCCCTTTCACATATAGCATAACTTTGAACAATTCAATGTACATCTTACCTCATTCTTGGTTAAAAGAATCGACCACTCAACAATTCATACATCCTTTTCTCCCCAAAATGTTTGGACAATCCTCCATTATAGGCTTCCCTAATCAGTAGCTCCCATAGTAGACATGTCAACATGTATAATTTCCCCCTTTGAAACAAGTAGCCATCTTCCACATGGTATTTATCTACTGTTCTTCCATTGACACATCGCACAAATACAGGTCCAAAGTGTAGATCCACGTAGTACTACTCTTTAATGATTGCAAACCCAAATAATTTGGTCTATAATTCACTTAGGAGTACATATCTTCTTGAAAGAGCATCTACAACTACATTGCTATTTCCTTGATTGTATTTTATTACAAAAATGAATCCTTCAAGGAATTCAATCCATCTTACTTACCACTTCGATAACTTGGTTTAACTTTAAAGGTACTTGAATGACTCATGGTCAGTATATATGACAAATTCTTTCAATAATAAATAGTGTTGCCATGCCTGTAGTACTTAAATCAACACCAAGAGTTCTTTATCATAGATGGAGTAATTTAACTGAGCTCCTTTGAGCTTCTCATTATGGAAGACAATTGATTAGCCTTCCTGTATTAGGGCAATGCCTATTCCAATGCTTGACGCGTCGTATTCCAGCTTAAATATCTTCTTAAAGTTAGGTAAAACTAATATTAAAGCGGAGGTCAATCTCTCCTCTATCTTGACAAAGCTCCTCCCTTTCTCTCCATTAGAAGTCGGTGTTTTTCTTTGTTAGCTTAGTAAGTAGTATAGCGAGGGTAGTGAAATTCTTGATGAACTGTCTATAGAATGATGCTAGTCTATGGAAACTTCTCATGTTGGCATAAGTAGTAGGAGTCGACCACTTAATGATTGCTCGAATCTTCTCATCATCCACTCGTAAGCCTCCTCCACTGACTACATAGCCCAAGAGTACCACTTCCTCCCAGCAAAAGCAACATTTCTTTAAGTTGTTGAATGATCTCTTGTCACGAAGGATATTCAATATGGCTTGGAGATGCTCATAGTGACTTAGTATGTTGGCACTGTAGACTAAGATGTCATCAAAGTACACCACAACACACTTTCCTATTAGATGTCTTAGCACATGGTTTATTAGCCTCATAAAAGTGTTCGGGGCATTCGATAAGACAAACGGCATGACCTTCCACTCTAAAGTCTATGTAGAGTTTTAGATGCAATTTTCTACTCATCTCCTAACCTCATGTGATTCTGATGATAGCTAGACTTCAAATCAATCTTGTTGAAGATCTTGGCTCCACTTAGCTTATCCAGCATGTCCTCCAATATAGGAATAGATTCTTGTAATTGATTGTGATCTTATTTATAGCTCGACTATTTGCACATATCCGCTAAGTTCTATCCTTTTTCAGTACTAAAAGTGTTAGCATAACACAAGGGCTAAGACTTTCTTTAACATATCTTCTCTTCAATAACTCATTGACTTGACATTAAAGCTCAAAAGCCTATTCGAGACTCATTCAATAAGCAAGCTTATTTGGCAGTACGGTGTCAGGTATAAAGTCAATGCAATGTTCTATGTTGCAAATTGGGGGTAAGGCCTTAAGTAACTATTATAGGAATAGGTCGGCATATTTTTCTAGCAACTCTTTTATTTCTTGAGGTAGTTCACCCTACTCCTTCATCTCTAATAGGCGCCTGACTAACATGAGGGTTAGCGTATCAGCTTTAAGGGTCTCTTAAAGCTCGGCTTTACTTATCACCAGAGCCTTCTTCGATCTGCAAGCAAGTTTAGCCTATAGTTTATTAACTTCACTCGGTGGCATCGGGTTTAATGTGATCTTTCATCTATCCTTCTTAAATGTATATGTATTCTGGTATCCATCATGGATAACTCTCTAGTCAAACAACCATGGTCTACCAAGTAACACATGGGAAGCGTACATGGGTAGTATGTCGCAAAGAATCTGGTAAGAGTAATTTCCAGTAGTGATCGGTAATAGTACTTATTGAGTGACATGTAGTGCTTCTTTCTCACTTAACCAATGCAACTTGTATGGCCTTGGGTGTACAATAGTTGGCAACTTCAATTTTGTGATGAGGTCGGCTGTTACTACATTAGTGCAGCTACAACTATCCATAATGAAGGCATACACCTGCTCATTCACCTTACAAGTGGTATGAAACAAATTCTCTCTCTACTCCTCTTTATGTAAGGGTTCTAAGTTCATAATGTGTCGGACAAAAATGATTAACTGGTCCAAGTCATCAACAAACACATATTCTTCAATCAGTTCCTTCTCGATAGTGCTCTCCTCTTCTTTAGTTTCCTCATTAGTACTTTCTACATCTAGCTTTGGGACATCACCCTTATTCACCATAGTTCTTTGGTTCAAGCACTGAGTGGCCATATGTCCAAACCCTTGGCACTTAATGCACTTGATCTGGCTCGTCTTTCTACCTGATCCTTATCCCTTCTCATAAGTTTGTGTCTGTAATTCATCGTCAGGTCGACCCTTCTATTCAACTCGGACATCCACCTTCTAAAGCTGCTTGATACTTGATTGAGCTTAGTGACTCGCTTGTCCTAGTCGGCTAGTCAATAGCCTAGTCAGTACTCAGCTTTATCTCTACCTCTCTACTCGCTAAGCTATTCAAATGGCTTCATCTATTATAGTAAATCGTTAGAGTTCCACAATATCTTGAATGTCACCTCTCGACCCAACAATGAATCTATAGATTATTCAAGCTAGTGGTTCCTTTACTTCACATCGAATCATAAGCATTTGGAATTCCTAGACATACTCATTAACTATTTGGCCTCCTTATCTTAGCTATTGAAGACGAGTAAAAGTGTCTTACAGATAAATTTCTAACACTAACCTGGTTCTAAGCGTTCTCTTCATCTCGAGCTAAGAATTAATCTCTCGATAGTCTTCTTGCCTCCACATAGCCTAGAAATTCTTCCACCATATGGCAGCATATCAGAAGAACTCAATAGCAGCAATCCTCACTTTCTTGTAATCCTTGTATTGATAATATTCAAAAACATGATCCACTCTCTCTTCCCATTCCAAATATTCATCAGCACACCCAAATCCATTGAAGCTCACAATTTGAAGCTTCGCATAGTCAGATGCTTTAAGGACTCTAGCTCGCTCATCTTCAAAATACTTTTCCTCGTCCTCTTCATCCAGTTCTCTCAAATCTATCATTCACCTTACTCGTTCGCCTACTCCACCATCTTGAACTGGTCAAGTTAAGTTTTAACCTCTAACAGGTTAAGCAACTTATGAGGTGTTTTGTACGACCTCAGTTGGTCGGCAAGCCAATGCATGAATAGCTTGGGCCAATTCTACCAGGAGGTTAACTACCTCATCTAATCTCTCGTTAATATTCCTAGGGGTTCCCTATGACTATTGTCTATGATGGACAACTCTATTGTTGTCATCTCCATCACTAATGTTTACAGTTGGGTCAACATTTTCTCTATAGATTCAAAGCTCAAACTCTTCAAATAGGTAATATATCAACCACTTCCACAAACCAAAAAAGGTAATAGCTAAAAAACATAGCAATCAAACGAACATAGTAGCTTGCTTTATTTCTTAAACACAAAACAAAGTATGAACAGAACTTCAAACTCAAACAAAACCTCCACTTTGATACCAAGATAATGCAAATCATGACTAAGAATAGATAAAGCTGATTGCTGAATGGGTCTAAGCTTACTGAAAGCTTAAAAATGAAATGATGGGGAAAATGTGAATGATAAGTAAGCAAAAACCTACGAACAACCCCAATGGATATGACACACTAATGGAACTTCTAAGGACTCAAGGCACAATTCGATATGACGTATGAATTAGTCCAGTAAAGTTACTTGTCACCTAACCTTACTTAAGGTTTAAGATAAAAGTGATGTCGAGAGTAAATAGGCAATGTTTACGTAGGGAAGGAAATACTTGGCTGTAGGTTAGTAGTCAAGTAGCTTGATTCTTGTCAAGCATGTACCTCAAAAGGAGTACTTTGAAGTAAGGCCCATCCTTTGAAATAAAAACTCCTAAATTTGAAAGAGTAGAGGTAAAAAAACCAAGACTCTCAAAATCTACTCATCTTGTAAATTAAGGCCCACCCACAATTACAACCCTAATTAAAAACCCTTTTGATTAAAGGAAATAACTTATCTTTGGTATAATTAACATTTGAAACTAGGGCAAGTGAATTGTAGTTTTACCTATAAAGTCCTTAACTTGTAATCCTAGGTTAAAGAGTGATTCTTTCATAAAAAACCATTTCACTAATATCTAATGACCAAAAGCTTATATTACGTTGTAATCCTAAAAAGACTTAGTAGATTGATTAAGTTGTATTACTTGCAAGACAGACCATAATTTTTGGAAATGTAGTCAAGAGTGAGAATTTAAACTAAGAGAAGGTAAGGAAGCCCTCTTAGACTAAATTGATCAATTATGAAATATCATTCCTATGATTGAAAAGGCATTTGAAAGGTCCTCAAGAAAACTTACTACCTTTGTGATCACCTCATGTGACATCAAATGATCACTCGCCTCAAGATTGAAAGTTAATGCCTTTGAAGGTAAGATTGTCAACTAATTTGAGAAGGTCAAGAAAAGAGCGAATATATTGGTGGTGTTAGGACAAAGGGCCCAAACTTGTTAGCAATTCTTATATATTTATAAGAAGAGAGAGAGAGGGAAAGGAGAAAGGGACAAGTTTCCTTTAAGTCGTTTCCAAGCTAGTATTTTTATCTAACTTTGGCTATGTTTAGCCTTAGTGCTAAGTTTTGTCACTTTCAAGCATGAGTCCTACCTTCATTTTTTGCTTACTTAACCCTAGTGTCTAACTTTGTATTCTATCTTAATATGAGTCTTACCTTCATTTGTAAATTTTCTTCTTCCTACTGGATCTTAGTGACCATTTTCATCAGTTTTAGGAGTTTTACCTAAGTTCAAATAAAGTGTACAATCCAAAATCTTTTTTTTTTTTGTTAATTTAACGGGGGTAGGGGTTGGGAGCTAGCCCCTATCAACTAGTTCAAGTAACCCTTATAGCTTAGTCTCTTTCTTAAATCAACCTTTGAAGTCAATTCCACCACTTCTATGTAAACTACACAGTTGAGAAAACTTTTATAAGGAACTTGATCAAATTTTTAGTAACCATCAATATGGTCAACAAAATACCCATTAATGTAAGATGGCATTCAAGTTAAAGCCTATCAATCCAAGATAGTGCTATATCCATCAATCCAAGATGGTGATAAGCTTCCAAGCATTTGAATCCAAGATAGTACTAAAACCATCAATCTAAGGTAGCATTCAAGTCAAAGCCTATCAATCCAAGATAATGCTAAACCCATCAATCTAAGATGACATTCAAGTGCTAAGCCCATCAATCCAAGATGGTGATAAGCTTCTAAGCTCATCAATCTAAGATAGTGCTAAACCCATCAATCTAATATGGTATTCAAGTCAAAGCCTACCAATCCAAGATAATGCTATGTTCATCAATCTAAGATAATGTTCAAGCACTAAGCCCATCAATCTAAGATTGTGATAAGCTTTTAAGCATATCAATCCAAGATAGTACTATACCCATCAATCCAATGTGGTGTTTAAGTTAAAACCCATCAATCTAAGATGGCATTCAAGTCAAAGCCTATCAATCTAACATAGTGCTATACTCATCGATCTAAGATGGTGTTCAAATTAAAACTCATCAATCTACCCATCAATCCAAGATGGCATTCAAGTGCTAAGCCTATCAATCTAAGATGGTGATAAGCTTCTAAGCCCATCAAGATAGTGCTAAACCTATCAATCTAAGATGGCGTTCACGTGTTAAGCTCATCAATCCAATATAGTAATAAGCTTCTAAGCCTATCAATCCAAGATAGTGCCATATCCATCAATCTTAGATAGCATTTAAGTGCTAAGCTCATCAATCCAAAATGGTGATAAGGTTCTAAGGCTATCAATCTAAGATAGTGCTATACACATCAATCTAAGATGGCATTCAAGTTAAAAACCATCAATCCAAGATGGCATTAAAGTCAAAGCCTATCAATCTAAGATAGTGCTATACCTATCCATCCAAGATGGTGTTTAAATTAAAACCCATCAATCCTAGATAGCATTCAAGTACTAAGCCCATCAATTCTAAGATGGTGCTATACCTATCCATCCAAGATGGTACTATATCTATCAATCTAAGATTTCAAGGTCTACTTTGTTTTCTCCAAAACAACCATAATGTACAGTCCATCCAAGATGGTATCTTAGGGGTTGCTAGTCCCTTAAAGACACTTTTGCCTAGGTTAATGAGCTCAAGAGAGTACGTTTAGGTTTTCTAAATTGATTTCCCTTGACAGCTCTTAGTTGCTACCCTTTAGTCAATGTTAATTTTACAGTTTCAATGACTTTGAAAGTGCTTCTCTTCCTTCAAAACCTTCTACTTAGCTCATAGGGCATTATGCCCACTTTATGTTCCAATAAGCTTTTAAAGTGCCTTCCCCCTTTTTCACCTTTTCGTTAAATCCTCAGTGGACCATAGCTAGGTTAGCTAGCTATAACGCTTATTAAGGCAAATTCCACCATGTGGGTAAAAATAACGTCTCGTTTGTCTTTATGATAAAGTTTTACTCAAACTTTATAAAACTTTATCATAAAAAGGGGCAGTTGTAGACACTCCATTTTTGCTTCCTTTTATTTTTAAAATGTTTAGGATATGGTAGAGGGTCTTAGTTTAGGAAAAATGTGAAAAAAATAAGAAATTTAGAAAAAATAAAAAAGTAGAAAATTTAGGAAATTTAAAAATAATAAGCTTTAGGTTTTAATAATAAGTTTTTATTTTTTATTTTTATTTTTCTGTAGGAGAGGGATGTTAGGCTTAGGCAAAAATTTAAATCTAGCCCAACCAAACCTTATCTATATGTATAATTTAATTACACATATGGATAAAGTATAGACCAACGGCCTAATAGTAATATATTTTAACTTGATATTGCATATGACTTAGAGATCTTGGGTTCAATCCATAGAAGATGCAAAATGCATCTTTTATTTTCTTTTCTTATTTAGACACTTGTCTATCCTTAGTTAGTACATGCATCCATCATGTCACCATGCCATGTCATTGCTACATCATGCCACGTCATTGTTATGTCATTGCCACATCATTAACATGTCATCGCCATGTTATAGACTACATTATTTATCGACTCACTTACAAGTGTGGTAAGCATACTCCTACGTGCATTGAATATACTCCAACACACTCCTATACATAATAGGCATACTTTTGGTGCATGTTAATTATGTTTTTCATGCGTAGCTTTGTATTTAACATTACATATTGTCCAGGTTCCCCCAACCTAAACATGAAAGAAAATCATATTACATTTAATATTTTCCATTCTTAACTCAACCATGATACCTATAATTAGGGGATTCCATTTTACTACAAACCATCAACTCATCACTCACAATTACTAAAATCTACTCATAAACACTACTCTCTCTATCTATACAGCTTCCTATTCTCTCTTTAGCATTTGTGCAAGCTCAGGGCTTTTCGAGCTAAGACAAATTGTGTTAGAAACTACACATGATGACAGGTTTCCAACCCAACTAAATCTAACCAACCTACTGAAGATCTAACCCATATACCCCCTTGGCTTGGTCTGAACCCTTCTCCCTATTTCCTTTGGCTTTTTTTTTTTGTTTTATTATTTTTGTTGTCTTTGTAATATTCTATTATATTGTTTTTTTTTTTAATTTTTTGTATTGTAATTGTAACCCATAAAAAGAAAAAAAGAGAGAAAAAAAAAAGAATCTAAAAAGAAAAAAAAAGAAAGAGAAAGAAAAAACGAACAAAGAAAAAAGAAAGAGGAAGAATTTTTTTTTTATTTTGATGTTTTAGTAAAGAATTGAAAAAAATAAAATAATAATAATAATAAATATATATAAAAGATAATAAAATGAAGAAAATATATAAAAAAACTTTTTATCCCTTAAAAAAGCATTTTTCAATGAAAAACAAAAATAAAATGAACCTTTTTAAAGTTAGGATTTCTTAAAATTTTTTAAAATAAATGCACTCTTTTCTTGTAAACATATTTTCTATGATTTAGACACTTTTTTTTTTATTTAGGCATCTTTTCCATGGTTTAAGCATCTTTTCTATAGTTAGGCATTTTTCCATGGCTTAAGCTTCTTTTCTATAACTAAGTATCTTTTTTTATTGTTTAGGTATCTTTTCTATTGTCAATCATGTTAGCCACAGTAATTGTGTATTTTATGAAATGTTGCATTTAGATCCTTTAAGATTTTTCTAAAAATTTTATCACCTAGAATTTTTTTTCCAAATAAATAAAAAATAAATGGACTCTTTTAAGAAATAAGGATATTTTAAAATTTTCCTAAAAATAAAATCACCAAATTAAGACTCTTATCTCTTAGGTATTTTTCTTAAATAAAATGAAACAGCTAAGAGATGTAAATTAGCCACTTTCCAAATTTAAAACCAATTAACCCACTAATATTTTTGAGAAAGAACTACATATGTTTGATCCCGAATAGTGGGTATGTAAGTACCTATGGAGCAACAGTAAAAAATTAAAAAAAAAAAAACCTATTTTTCCACTTTAGTTTAAATTGTTCAAATTTGTTAACTAATGATTAAATTTTGTTTTTCTAAGATAATTTTTAAAAGGTGATTTTAAGAAATTAAGTCTAAAATTAGAAAGTTGATGGTACTCGTAATAGTTTAAAGAATCTAACCCTTAAATTCAATTTTCTAGTTCTTAAAACTATTTATAAAATTGGTCTTATTTAATAGACTAATAGCTAAATTATAACCAATTTAACTCTTTTTCTTAACTTCGGTTGGGTGGTGATTCTAAAATGTATTTAAAAATAAAAGAACCGGTTTTCTTTAAACCTTAGTCAAGGATTGGTATTAAATAGATATGATTTAATATTGATTGGTTTAAAGAAGATTGATTTATAAAATTGAAAAAAAATTAGGCTTAACAACATGCTTGATTGATATGATAAGTTTTGAGAATAGTGTAATATTTTATAGGGTAGCAAACACGGTTATTTATGAATCTAATATTTAGGAATTAAGACAAAACTAACAAGCATGAATATTTACAAATGAATAAAGATAAGGTAAAAAATGCAAAATGAAGACACATGGATGCAAAGAATTAACAATTAAATAATAACATAGCAATATTAGGTGTCTAGGGTTGCAACCATATTAGAATTCCATTGTAATAATAAATTTGAAATTATAAGGAAATGGAGGACATTACATGGAAATGGAATTTACAATAAACTTGAAATATATAAGGCTGTAATGCATAGGGAAATACATGGAAAATTACAAGCTTACAATGAAAAAGTCCTATACTAATGTACATGAAATTTACGTGGATAATATAGGAATTTCGACATAGTAACAACCCTTTATTAGCATGCTTCATTAATATTGATTCGCTAGTCCAAAGGTTTATACATGCAATCGAGGTAGGCTTTAAAGGTCCTAAAGCTCTATTGCTTCATGCATTTTTAGAGAAACTATTCGTTGGTGACATTGAAGTTTAAATGGGGTAGCTTAATTGGCCCCAAAAGGTAGTTACCCTACCACATCTAAAGCTTACACCATGTCCCCTCGCTTAAGGTCTTAGAATAGCTTAGTTCTGACCATATCTATCACAAATTTATGAATAAATAATTAAACCCCCCAAAGTTAAAACCCAAAATAGTAGGAAGAAAAGGGTTAGCATAAGTATTTACAAATAAAAATATTTAGAAGAAAAGAATATTTCTTAACGTGGGTATTTTGAAAAATAATTCTAATATAGGAAGGTTTTAAGTGGCTAGCCCTCTTGATGATCCTAATGGAGTTACCAAGCTGTTGAATCTGAATTTTTTATTTTTTCATCTTCTTTAACTTGATTTAAACTAAATCTTGTACTCATTTAGTTTAAATTCTCAATTAAATTAAGAAAAACTTAGTTTCTTTATTTTATGAAAATATTTTGGAGTTGCCATTGATAGAATTGAAAAAGGTGATTAAATTAGAACAAATTAGTCACTAGTACGTGTGTTTGAAAACTTCTTGAAAAATTTTTAAAAAAGCAAATTCATGACTTTAGGAGCTATACTATTAAACCCTATATGAATACCACTATAACCTTTTGAAATTAACTTTATTTTTTAAAATTACCCATCAAAATAGATAAAATTGTCCTTACTTACAAAAATGGAGAAATTGAAAAATTATTTACTAAAGTAGAAAAATAATTCTTTTTCCATATTTTAAGTTACCCTATATGTGCCTACATACCTGCAATTTGATATTAGACTTTTGTAGTTTATTTGAGGAAACTTTAGATGTGTTAATTTATTTTAATTTCAAAGAAATAGTCGGGCTTAAGTTTTTAGTCTTGTTAATTTTTATTTTACAGAAAATTCTCAAAAAAGGTCATAAATTTGAAATGATCATTTTAAAAAACTTCTAAAAAAGATTTTTGTAGATGAGAAATGCTTTTTTTTTTAAATAAATAAAAGAGGAAAATAAAGGGTAAAAAAGTTTCTAAGATGAAATAAAAATGAAAAGTCTTCCAAAAAATAAAGCATTAGCATTTATTATTTTTTCTTTTCTATATTGTTTTTTTTTTATTGATTACAATATAAGAGAAACAAATAAAAAGAAAAAAACACACAAAAAAAAAAACCTAGTATAAAGTCAAGTCAAGCACTAGTATGGGTTTGGACCTTGGGTCAACTTTCTAGGTTAGATCTGGGTCATCTAACCTGGTTACATACATTGCACATGCGTGATCTAAGGAGGAAGATGATGGTAATCAAGGGGTCGCTCCAAGGGATTTTTTAGGGTATTTCAAGTGGGTCATGACAATTTCATGAGATTTTTATTAGTAAAACTATCATTAGTAACGATGTACGAACTGAGGTAGTGTTTTCGATGGTGTTGAGTGTTTGGTAGCTTATGGTAGAGAGAGAAAGGGTTGGATAGCCTACTATGTTGGTCTTTGAGGTAGATGGGGATGTTGACTCTAGGGTTTTAGTGGGAGTTAAGTGTTATGGTATGGTGTTTTTCATATAGGGACACACAATGGTGGTGGTTTGGTGATGTAGCCATAAGCTCAAATCCCTTAGCCATGAGTTTAATGTGAAGGAAGGCACGACTATAATACTCTAAGATTTCGAGACAATACAATAATCCTAGAATCCAAGACCATAAATTTAAAGAGTCGGGCAACATTATCCATTTTAATTCAAACTTTACAGTAAGGCTAGAAAACTTAGATGAAATATCTAAGTAAAGTTAATTTCTTGAAATAAACTATATAAAAGGATTAATTTAAGGAAAACGTCAATTTATCTATAAAGTTGATAAACTATTGAAAACACGAAATTCGAGTTTTTAGACATAATGAAATATTAGAGACAAGTTATTTAACTTATTAAAATAATAAATGATGCAAATTATACATAATATGCATGTATTTACATGTGATATCCATTATATGTATTAAATATATACATATAATAATAATAAATTATAAAAATAAGGTAAATTAGTGTAAAGTGATGGAAAATTAATAAAAAAAAAATGGATAGATGAGTCATTAGACTTATGTGGAAAGATGATACAAATTGGAAAATATGAGTCAATATCTAATTAACTAGAGAATGACATATGACAACTAAGAAAATAGAAAGTTGACATATGGCAAACACATGTCTAATTTCTATCAAATTAAGCTAACTTAAAAACTTATAAATAGGACCCAAACCCTTAATGATAATATTTTAGAACTTTGAAAATAAAAGAACACAATTTTGAAAAATTAGAAAAAATAAAATAAAAATAGAACAAAAATTAAGGGTGAATCAGATTACGTGCAGTCCACAAACCAAAACACAACCTAACATTAAGCCACTTTAGGGTTTGAAGGTCCATTATGAGAGAAGGTTTTCTAACAAGGTATGGTGGTTAAAGGATGGCTAGAGGACCAATTTTCTAAAAATATCAAATGATGTTATTTAATTATGAAATTTGCTTTATTGTGGTTATTTTAGGTGTAGATTAATCTAGTAATTTTATTTTAATTAAATAAATAATGAAAATATAGAGTCCTTAAGAAAATGCCCTGTTTAGGGGAAAATTAAAATATTAGATGATGTTGTTTCAAGCTCAATTTTTGTATATAATAGATCAATATATGTATTTAATTGTAGTAACAAGAATTTTTGAATAAATTATTTTGGATAAAATTGCTAATTTTACTGAATTGTTAAAATAATTAGTTTTTGATAAAATAAATGAATGAACCTTACATGTATTGACTTCTAGATGTTTATAAAGATATTTAGAACACTTTTTTTTCAACAAAAAAATTTGTATATTTACCATAATTTTTTGTAATTTTAAGTTAAAACTGCTATTTTCGTAAAAATAGATAATAGTTAATTTAATGTAATTCATGGTCAATAATTAAACTAAATATTTTTATGAGTCTATAGGATTTTTCATGAAATTAATTAGACTTGTATACTATTTATTATGTTTTTTTTTAGTATAAGCCAATATATTAGCCTAATATATAACATAGTAATCAATACTGGTGAGATACTTGTTGAATTTGTAAAAAGCAGATATTTTGGGTACATAATAGGTGTTGTTCAGTTTGGGAAATGTGGAATTTTAGAATTTTTAATTTAGATTTAGAGTTTATTTGAGTTAATTACAAAATTATGACAACGTACAGTTGAGTAGGTAGTAAGAAAGGGTTTTTTTATACTTTTGACAATATTGATTAATCTTGGCTCAAAAGATATATTAATAGTACTTGAAACAACAAGCATGATGATATTAAGTTTACTGAAATTGGATAAGGAATGAGTAAGATACAATCCAATGAAGTTTAAAAATGCGATAGTAAAAGCCTATAAAAGTTTGGATTCAACTTGTAATTAATTTGGATATTGTGTTCATATTTTCATAGATGTGATAAGTAAGGATGGACCACGTCGTGAAGTTTAGGATTTTGTGTTACTAGTAAGCCTAGGTAAGTGGATTTAACTTATGTTTAGAGTAAAAATATTGCTACTCATAACACTATGTGCTATTTGATATTGTGTTAATTAGATATGGATATATCTTTGGTGAACTGATATACTACTATAGTAGATACTGATGTGATAATTTTAAATGACGGTAACTATATCTTAGTTAGACTATTATGTTACTATGTTGGGTGTTGATTTAGTACTTATGAATGATTATACTAACTTGGAAAGTTAAGTAATTACTTACACAATCTTTTGGATGTTAACCTAAGTAAACCCTAAGTGAAATGTTAGATTTCCACTAGAAAGAAATCGAAAACTAAACTTAGATAACTAAGTTGAATGAAACTTAAAGACTACTTATGCTAAATGATATACTTGTGTAGTTATTAGATATCATGGCATGGCATGTCATGGAATAAAAAGGATCCTACAAGCCAAAATTTTCAAAATGAGGTTTTCAAGTGATCAAGAAAAATTATAGCTTTATGAACTAAGTTTTTGGAAGTATGTAGATTCTCATTGCTCGAACATCTTGACTATTTTGATAATCTGATACTTGTAAATTACAATGTGTAGTCCAATTTTATAAAGCAAAGTTAGGGATCCTACTCCTAAGTAGCTTCTTATTGCCTTTTTAATTTAGTAGACTATAGTGTATAGTCCAATTTGGTTAGGGGTCTTACTCCTAGGTCACTCCTTGTTGCGTTAGGTTCCTGGACGTTATATCTAAATGCCTAGCTATGCCAACTAACCAGATGAGGATATTAGAGGGCATAGGATATCAGTACTGATGCATGTTACGTGCATGAGCATAGCATGCTGCATTGTTAGTAATAAAAGCCTAGTTAGGCTAATGTATGTATGAAACTGAACGTACTAGTTATGATTGAAATGTTTCAGTTGTGATATTACCTATATTGTTTGTTATCCACTCTTACTCAATTTCAGTAGTTGAGGGGAATGTTTTATCCTTAAGTTAATAACATCATAAAGGGCATAACACTAGGGAGGATGTATACTAAGAGTGTAAATCGAAGTTAGTGACTTTTGGATGGAACCTTTACTAAGTCGAGAATCCTACTTTTTTAAAGATAATAAAAGAAAAGGATGGTTCATGTTTTGATGTAAATATTAGGCGATACACGTAAGTTGTAACAAAATGTCTAGGTGATCGATGTAGCAACCCCATTATCATATAAATAAAGTTTTCTTTTGATGAATGAGTAGGTTAAGTTAGTTTTTAACAGGAATTCTTGTGTAATGATATATTACATACTAAGCGGGGATGTGATATCCTTTAGGTGGTATTAGAGCATTAATTAAGGATCGTAACCTTTAGCTACGTGTGAGATGTGTAGGGTAGTTTGGTAATAAAGAGTCATAACTTTGTAAAACGAATGTAGTAGTCATCCATCGAGTTTTATGTGATGTTTATTTGGAAAGGTGATTCATAAGGAACATAGAAGATCACTAATGAGACAAGAATATGAGGAGTAAAGAGAGGTTCTACCACTACAACCTCAACCTAATCTTGGGCAACCATAATATATGGAGGAATTGGTGCAATAGTTTACAGCTACATTAGCAGGAGTTAATGAAGAAGGAGATAAGTTAGCCCAATTGCAGCAAATAGTGAAACCATTTGATGGAAAGAACACTGATAATATTGTGGTAGAAGAGTGGATTGAGTTGCTAGAGAAAGCCTTTGAAATTCATAAGGTTGAGGAAAATAAGAAAGTTGGGATAACTATTATTCTATTAGATGGAGATGCAAGCAATTGATGAGTGCCACAGAGACAGAATTTACTAGAACCTATTGGTTGGGTTGTATGTAGAGATACTTTTCTAGAACACTATTTTCCCAAGTGTATAAGAGAATGAATGTGTGAAGAATACAATAAGAAAGTTGGGATAACTATTATTCTATTATATGGAGATGTAAGCAATCGATGAGTGCAAAAGAGAGAATTTACCAAAACCTATTGTTTGGGTTGTATGTAGAGATACTTTTCTACAACACTGTTTTCCCAAGTGTATAAGAGAATGAATGTGTGAAGAATACAATAAGTTCAAATAGTGGGGTAGGACAATTGAAGAATATGCAAGGGATTTCAATAAGTTATTGAAGTTTTCTCCTGAAGTTGTATGGAATAATGAGGTTTCTAAAGTTAAGCGATTTAAGGCCAGACTTGATCTTTATTACTAGTTAGAGTTGAAGAGGAGTAGGGTGAAAAGATATACTAATGTTGTCAATGAAATTCGTTTGATTGAACAAGTTTGTAATCTTCAACAAACTGTAGATGAGATCGAGAATAAGAAAAGGACGTTAGATGTTGGTCCTAGCAGTAAAAGTAATATAAGAAGTTCAATCGATTCGTAAGAGGAAACAGAAGGCCCCTACCAAAAATACAACCTTATTGGAAGTGTAATGGTGTGCATAAAGCTTAAGAATACTCAGAATTGAGAGGGAAGTGTTATAGGTATGGTGAAACGAGACATCTAGCCAATCATGTGAGAACCCTAATCCAAGAAGTATATATTGTTACCAATGCCATCAGCGAAGGCATATTATTCAACATTGTGTAGGATAGTGATAAGAGAGACCAGTTTATCAGCAAAAACTAAGTTAATAGACTAGGATCGAGTAATAGGAATAAATGACTTAAAGGGGAGGAATCTAGGCCTAAGGAGTAAGGTAGGGTATATGTTTATTTTGTTCAATGAGACGAAGTTTGAGATGACTAAGTTATGACAAGTATGACCTCTAAAATTGATAACTTTAAGTATATGTGTACTTGGTAGCTGATAGTTGATAAATAAGAAATATTTGAAAATAGTAATATAGTTATCATAAAATGTTTTAAGGCTAGTATGTATAGGTGATATTTATGCCTATACATATACTTTGTTTGATACTAAGGTAACTCACTTATATATTTCAAAAGAATACGTTGATGGAAATAAACTTTCTGTAGAAACTTTAGAATTAATAGTTATAACCCCCACTGAAGAAGAACAAGTAGTACAACATAAAGTGAAGGATGGAGAATGTGAATCTAGATACTCAAGGGATGATTGTAGAGTTGTATGTCCTAGATATAAAAGGATTGAATGTAAACTGGACATAAGCGTAGAAGAAAATGTTGATTATAAGGAAAGAATATAGGCATTTAAGTGGCCTAATGAGAAGGGAATCATAGAAAATTTATAAAAACTTAAGTGTTGAGAGAAGTTGTCAAAAGAAAAAGAACTTATATAGAAGGAGTAATGCAGATCTTGAGGATGATATGAATGTTGTAGTGAGGCAAGCTGAAGTGTTATTAGAATGGAATAGTAAGAAATGTTAAAGGTAGATGATTAGGAACAAGTTTCGAGAACAAATAAAAAATTTCTATTAGAAGTGTAATCAGTAACTAATTTAGAAATTGATCTTGTATAGAATGAGATTATGATTCATGAGGTATTAGATAATTATGAGATTAAGGAGTCAAATAATGATAAAATATGAAGTTAATTAGGTATATAATTACAACACTATAAGATGTATACCTTTCATATACCCTTGGCACATGTGATAAATAGGAACAGCATGGCAAATCTATGACTTTTGTGACTCTTATCAAGACTTATGTCTCTTACGATTCCTATGTCTTTCATGACAAAATCTCTTGTCCTTGTGACTCATGTCATGTCAATTGCTAGCTAGAAAAGTGTCCAGTATCTTTGTGAGTCTTCTTCGTAAAGAGTTGTGTTAACTTATGTCAAGTCTAGTCGAGTCCACTTAGTTTAAATCATTCTTTATCTCCTTGATGTATAAGTTAGTGGAAAGTTTAGATTTTCCAAAGTCATTTTTGCTAATAAAAAACTTAATCACCTCTAAATAGAGCTTTTGAGTTTTACAAATTAAATTCCTATATTATATCCTTAACTCAGTTTAATAAGTAAGTATACCTATTGTTTTATAGCACGGATGAGTATAGGGTCATCTCCACTGGGAACGACTATAAACACTAGTTCTAATTAATCTTCCTATTATCTAGTAATCTGAATTATCAAGTGATTACTTATTAAAACTCCAAATTGCTAACTAAACTACACTAATCTACAAACTAAGGCCATTAACACATTAGCAACAAAACAATTACTAACAACACAGTTAACAATGTAGACTTGCTTCACCACTTAACATGTTTTTACCAAAATACTTTTTGTCCTAATACTTGTTATCTATGGGAAATTATAATATGTAAGTATTCTTCTTAGAATTACTCACTTCTAATCTTAATTGTGTCTATTGGAATCTCTTCCTAATTAATAGCCAACTAAGATCGCATTAATGTCATGTAATGTATTGATTCCCCTAAGGATACAGCAACTTTCCTAATAATATCTCTATTATCAAGAGTAAGTTGTTTCAATGACCTAGATCAATTCAATAGAATTGTCTCTCGACATATTCCATTGAAATCCATCCTAAGTCAATGTTGTGCACTATACCATACTTAGACTCATTAAGTGCAATTCATCGGAATTAACATTTATTAAGAAATCATTATTTCATGGACTTGATCATACTAAATGATGTAACAAGTCCTAACGTATTACTCACACGTAATGAAGAAACAAAACAAATCAATAAAATGCAGAACTAACAAAGAAATTAACATAGAACAAGTAAAAGAATACAACACTGTTTTGAATTCCATGTAGAAATCTGATAAATATACGAACAACAAATTCCTGTTGTCTCTCTTAAGTGATTTTGGGAAGGTACAAGGTACAACACCTAGAAAATTGTACTAAAAGAAAATAATCGAAAATACAATTGGTACGAAGATGTATGAATGGATGTATGATCCAATCTCCCTTTTTATCTAAAAATTGTGGTGTATTTATATTCTTCTCATCAAAAGGCTCAAAATACACCACTTCAAGACACCTCTTAGCATTTATACGTATTACATGCACCAATTCGTACAAAATGATTTAATAAGAATCATCGTGTCTACTCTCATCACGCCTGTTACTCGATGAGTGATCTTCTCGTTGCAAACATTCTACCTAATCACACCCATGATTAAGGGCATGATCATCCTTCTGAGGTGGAGTCATGACCGTGATGAATAAGTAGAAAAATAGCTTCAACCTTGGTTACTCCCTTGATCATGGCGGTGATAGAGGGAGTGACAAGCGCTAAACACTCAAATTCTATTTTATCATGCATGTAATGAGTCTCAATTGATCTTCCTTTAACATTATTCCTTTATTACAGTTGTGATAGCTCTAAGTCTCTTTGTTCTTATCGAATTTTGTCCCTTTTTCTTTTAAATCATCTAAAATTGATATATTACACAATGAATTACCAAGAACTTGAGAAATAGACACAATTATGGTCAATTTATACCTAAATGTGCCTAAAAAGTGTAGAGTGATTTGTGCTTATCATTGATATATGTGTTAACTATAGGGAGTATCCAAGATCTTAATTGTGACCATTAAGCGATGATAGTGATATAAGAATTGTAGACGTAAAGAGATTGAATTTGGTATGTTCATCCTAAGTGGAAATTAGAACTTAGACAATTCATAGGTTATAGGGATGAGGTGAAAAGATGTTGGCCAGCTATGGGACAAACAAGGAAATAATGGAAGCAATGACTATATGTTCTATAGGACTAACCAATATACGAGTCTAAACTAACTAAAGGGATGAAATAAGGATTGAGTGGAGATACTAGTTTAGATGGTGATAAAAGAATGGTACAAGAATATGCTAATTCGATATGAATAGTGGTGAGGGGTAAAATCATAAGCAGTAATATGATGACTATGGTATTTAAGTTAAGAACCTAATGAAGTCACAGTAATTGACTAGTTACTATGAAAAGATGACTTGAACAAAAAGAAGAGGTGAAATAGGATCAACTATATTGAACTTACATGGCAAAAGTTAGAAGCATAAGATTAAGAAAGTACCAAGATATGTAATTCAAAATGGAAAGTTTACAAGTGAATAAGTTCAAGGTCAAGATACAAGAGTTAATATTGAAGAATTTCACCTTTAACAATAGTCGATGATTGTGATGTGATTTGGAAATCAGAGTTACATAGTGGAAGTACAATATTAGGTCAAGAACATGAATGCCCTAGATTATGGAAGTTTTGAAAACAAAACTTTTTGTAAGGAGGGTAAGATGTAATATCCTAGGATTTTGAGCTAATACGATAATCTTAGGATCTAAGCTCCTAAATTTAGCGTATTAAGCAATATTATCCGTTTTAGTTTAAATTTCACAATAAGGCTATAAAAGCTAGACAAAGTATCCTAGTAAAGTCAATTTATGAAATAAGCTATATAAAAGGATTAAATTACAAAAAAAGTCAATTTATTTATAAAGCCAGTAAAATATCGAAAACCCAAAATTCAAACTTTTAAATATAGCGAAATATTAGAGATAAGTTATTTAACTTATAAAAATAATAAATAAAGTGAATTATATATAATATGTATGTATTTACATGTGATGCGCATTATATATATTAAATATATAAATATAATAATAAATTATTAAAATAAGGTAAATTAGGATAAAGTAATGGAAAATTAATAAAAAAAATGGATGGATGAGTCATCAAACCTATGTAGTAGGATGATACAAATTGGAAAACATAAGTCAATATCTAATTAACTAGAGAATAACACATAACACCTATGAAAACGGAAAAATGACATGTGCCAAACATGTATCCAATTTCCATTGAATTAAGCTAACTTGAAAACTTATAAATAGGATGCAAAACCTTCAATTACAATATTTTAGAACTTTGAAAAATAAAAGAACACAATTTAGAAAAATTAGAAAAAATGAAACAAAAAGTAATGGCTAATTAGGTCATGTATGGTTTACAAACCAAAACACAACTTGACATTGAGGCACTTTACAGTTTCAAGATCCACCATAAGAGGAGGCTTTTCGATAAGATGTGACAACCGAAGGGTAGCTAAAGGCAGCTAGTTTAGGTGAATTAATTTTTTGCTCATAACTTACCCAATTCTCTAAAAATATCAATTGATGTTATTTAATTATGAAATTTTCTTTTCTCAAGTTATTTTAGGTGTAGATCAATGTTGTGATTTTATTTTAATTAAATAACTAATGGAAATATAAGGTCATTAAGAAAATGCCTTGTTTAGGGGAAAATTGAATTATTAGATGATAACGTTTTAAGCTCAATTTTTGTATATAATACACTCTATATATGTATTTAGTTGCAATAACAAGAATTTTCAAAATTAAGCATGTACTCTATTTTTCATAATTATTTTGGATAAAAGTACTAATTTTACCAAATTATTGAAATAATTAATTTTTGATGAAATTAATGAATGAACTCTATATGTTCTAACTTCTTAGGGTTTATAAAGATATTTGGAACACTTAATTTTTATCTCACACATAAATTTGTACATTTATCCTAATTTTCGATAATTTCAAGCTAAAACTGTTATTTTTGTAAAAATAGATAATAGTTAGTTTAGTATAATTCAAACTAGTGATTAAACTAAATATTTTTGTGAGTCTATAAGATTTTGCATGTAATTAATTGGGCTCATGTGCTATTTATTATGTATTTTCCTAGTACAAACCTATATATTGGCCTAATATATGATGTAGTAATTAGTTTAGTGAGATACTTAATGAATTTGTAAAAGAATTATATTTTGGGTACGTAATAGATGTTTTTCGGTTTGGGAAATATGGAATTTTAGGTGTCAAGTCTTATTTCATTTTCCTTAATTTAACTTATATTTAGTCCAGCTCGCTTAAAAAAAAAAAATGGAGTCGCTAACAAGTTCAATCGATAAAAAAAAATACCACTAGTTTGTAGATATTCTAAAAAAAAATTAATTTTTAGAAAATTGAACCAAAAAATTCGGTTCAGAGACTAACCTATTAAGACTAAGTCACCATGTGAAAATTACAAAAAATTTAATAGGTTTTACTTTTGTAATTTTTCTAAAAAAATATAAAAAATAGATCTAAATGAGTAAAAACAACTAAAAATGATTTTTTTTAATTTTTTTTAATTACGAATTTCTAAAAAAGGGAAATTTTTTTTAACAGTTGCCCCAAATGTGCTTATATACCCACTAGTCGAAATTAAACCGATCGTAGTTCTTTTTGTTTCATACGATTTTTAGTGGGTAGATCGTTTTTTATCTTGAAAATCGAGCTGGAATTACATTTTTTATCAATTTATTATTTAAAGGAAAAAAACCTAAGAAATATAGATTTTTTGAAAGAAAATCCTAACTAACTATCTTTTTGAAAAAACTCAATTTATGTATTTTTTACCTTTTTAAAACCACTACGTATCAAAATATATTTTTATTACAAAAAACATGATTTTTCAAAGAAAACTTAATTTAACTAAATTTTTATCGAAATGAAAAAAAAATTGCAATAAAAATAAATAATAAGGAACACCTGCATTAAAACAAAAAAATAAATTAATATAAGAAAACTAAAAAAAAAAATAAAACTAATGAAATAAAATTATTAAAAATTTATCTAGCACTGGATTGTTGAGAGTTAGGCAACGTTAAGCATGGCTTAGGTGACATTGGGCATGGCTGAGCGAAAGTTGGACGAGCGCTAGGCAATGTTGGGTGGTGACTAGGCGAGTACGGACGTACGTTGGGTGAGCATGGGCATGTACTGGGTGAGTGAGGATGATGACTAGGGGTATTCTAGGCAACGTGGGCTAGTAAGTGTGATGGTACGAGCGCTGTGGATGTATGCTAGCAAGCGAATGGTGAGCACAGGTGATGATCTAAGCGACACTAGCGAGTAAGGGCGATCACTAGGCAATACAAGGGAGGCTTGGGTGATCACTAAGCAACACTGGTGAGCAAGGGCAATCATTAAGGCAACAATAGGCGCTGTGAGCGATGGCTTAGGCAACAGCGTAGGGCAATTAGGCGGTGGAGTGGGTGTAGGCGATGTTGTAGGCATGAGTGGTGGTAGTGTAATGTTTTTGCAGTAGTAGCATAGGGAGTGTGTGTAGTAACATGTAGGGCTGATTGGTGTTTTTGAGTATGTCATGAATGAGTGTGATAAAAAAATTGTCCTAAATCCCTAGCCAATGTGTTATTTATAAGCTTAAAATTGAATCTCTCGTATTGAAGATACAAAAGATTTGATTATGATTCTTCCAAGATTTACCGTAGCTTTTAGAAATCCTAGTTAGCTCGGGCTTTTTCTTTCTAGGCTCAATTCGATCCAATATAGCCCAATGATTTAATAAATCCTGATTTTAAGCCTTTAAATCATTTTGGTCTAACCTAAAATTAATTAATTCAACCCATATCGTCGTTTGATCCAATAATCCAACTTACTATGACTCAACTCATAACTCAACTTATTATGACCTAACTTGATTAATTTTTTTTTATTTTTTAATTTTTTTCCACTTAATTTTCATTATTTATTTATTTTTATTTTTTATTTTATCATTTTCGCTTTTTCTATTTTTTTTTCTATTTATTTATTAACCTAGCTCAATAAAAACTAAAAAATTAGCAAAAATGAGGTATCTACAACTACCTTTCTTTGTAATGAAGTTTGATTAGAACTTTGCTATAAAGACAAAAGAGACACCCATTTTTACTAGACCCGACTTGGATAATCTAAAGAGGATAGATCTCTTTAAGATTTCTTTTTGTTTTGGTGGATAATCCAAAAAGGATAGATTTCTTCGAGATTGATTTGGTTGATCCGAAGAGGATAGATCTCTTCGAGATTCGACATGGTTGATCTGAAGAAGATAGATCTCTTTGAGATTTCTTTGGTTAATTTGAAGAGGATAGATCTCTTCGAGATTTTTCTTTATTTTGTAACATAAAGAGGATAGATCTCTTCAAAAACTGATTTCACTTTGGTGACCTGAAAAGGATAGATCTCTTTGAGATTCTTTTTAACTTGCCTAAAGAGGATATATCTCTTCAGTATCCTCTTCAAAACTGATTTCACTTTGATGACCTAAAAAGGATAGATCCCTTTAAGATTCTTTTTTACTTACCCGAAGAGAATAGATCTCTTTAAAACTGATTTCACTTGGATGACCCGAAGAGGATAGATCTCTTTGAGATTCTTTTCGACTTGTTTGAAGAGGATAGATCTCTTCAAAACTGATTTTACTTTGATGACCTAAAGATGATAGATCTCTTCGGGATTCTTTTTTACTTGTCCGAAGAGGATAAATCTCTTCAAGATTTGATTTCACTTATCTGAAGAGGATAGATCTCTTTAGGATTGGTTTTGACTTTAACGACTAATCTAAAGAGAATAGATTTCTTCAAGATTGGTTTTGGTTAATTCAAAGAGGATGGATCTCTTCGAGATTGATTTTGACTTATTTGAAGAGGATAGATCTCTTTAGGATTGGTTTTGGCTAATCTAAAGAGGATAGATCTCTTTAAGACTGATTTTGACTTATCTGAAGAGGATAGATCTCTTCAAGATTGATTTTTGGCTAAGCCAAATAAGATGGATCTCTTCGAGATTGATTTTCAAAAACTAGCTTAATTCCTCTAAAGATTTCTTTTCAAAGACTTTTAAGATTATTTTTCCTAGGATTAAAGAATTTCTCAAATAGCAACCAATTGACCTGCATACACCATCTCCTGATATTGACTCATTCAATCAATAGAATTTCTCCAAAGGCCTGTGCTTGTTTCTTCTTTCTCTTTTCTCTTTTTCTTTCCTTTCTTCTTTTGTTTTCTTCTTTTTTATATCATTTTCTTTTTCTTCTTTCCTTTGAATCTTATAACTGAACCATGCCCATGCCTTGAATTTGCTTCGTTTGATACCTAATTTCAATCTCAACTCTCCATGATTTCTAAACGATAAACCCCTTTTTGAAAAAACAAGATTAAATTATTAAGAACATTCAATTTCAATTTATTTTGTGATTCAGATTTGTTAGTAAGTGTTTGGTGTTTAAGTGTATGAAGGTAGGAAACATAGTATACAAGGTTTTATTAGTGAAGTGTTTATTGGTCAATGACCATCCGAATTCGAGAACATTCATGGAAATCAACTTCACTTGTAAACGATGAAAGATTAACCACAAACTCATTCAAGAAAAATTGAAATCTTCATTGAATCTCAGTTTTCATGGATAAAACAACTTGATTCCATCTAAATTCACTAATCCCCTTAATTCCAGGCTATCCATCTTTGTCAACACTAATGTACCTCCTGATAATACCCTTTTCATGACATAAGGGCCTTTGTAATTCGAAGCGGACTTGCCCTTAAGGTCTTTTGCGTTCGGTAGTATCTTCTTCAACACCAAATCTCCTTCTTTAAAGTACCTCAAGCATACTTTCTTGTTAAAAGCTTGGATCATTCGCTATTGATAGCATTGACCATGACATATCGCTATAAGTTTCCTTTCATTTAGGAGATTCAAATGCTCCATTCGCTTTTTCACCCATTTTGCTTCATTGAGCTGAGTTTCTATCAATACTTGGAACGAAGGTATTTCTACTGCCACTAGTAGTACTGCTTCAATTTTGTAAACCAATGAATACGGGGTTGTACCAATAGAAGTTCTGATTGAGGTTCTGTAGGCCATGAGAGCGAAGGGAAGCATCACATGCCAATCCTTATATGTGATCACCATCTTCTCAATATTTCTTTTAATGTTCTTATTAGCAGCTTCAACTGCTCCATTCATCTAGGGTCAATATGGAGTTGAATTTCTGTGATTGATCTTGAATTGGTTGCACATTTCATCCATCTACTTGTTACTCAAATTCGTCCCATTGTTTCTAATAATAGACTCAAGTACACCATATCTTGCAATAATATATCTTTTCAGGAATTTGACCACTACTCCTTTGGTCACTGTGGCATATGACACTATTTCTACCTACTTGGTAAAATAGTCAATCGCGACTAAAATGAATCTATGCATGTTTGAAGTTGTTGGTGAAATTGGTCTAATCATGTCAATTCCCCACATCGAGAAGGCCAAGGAGTCGATAATACATGTAATTCTTAGGGAGGAGCATTGATTTTATTAGCATATACCTGACATAGGTGACAATGCATCACATGCTTGATACAATCTGATTCCATTATCATCCAAAAATACCCCATTCTCATGATCTTTTTAGTTAGCATATACCCATTTATGTGAGGACCACAAACTCCTTCATGCACTTCTTTCATTAATTTCTCAACTTCTTCTTCATCTACATACCTTAGCAAAGTTGCATCTAGTGATCTCTTATATAACATGGCTCTACTTAATAAGAAATGAGTAGCTAACCTTCTTAAAGTCTTTTTGTCTTTTCCATCAGCATTTTCAAGAAATTCCCCAATTTAAAGTAACTTCTTGATATTGTGATACTAAGGTTCTTTTGTTCCCTTCCCTTCAACTGTAAGGAAAAAAGTCGGTTTTTCTTCCACTTCAATCTTCAAAGGCTGAATTTTTATTCCATTTGTGACTTTCACCGTTGACGCTAATATAGCTAATGCATCGGAAAACTAATTCTAGATCCTTGGAATGTAAGTGGATGAAATCTCTTGGAATTTTTCAATTAGCTTACTTAAATGCTCATGATAAGGTATCGATTTCTCATTCTTCATCTTATATTCCCTTAAGATCTGGAGAATTATAAGGGAAGAATCTTAAGACACTTCCAGTTCTTGTATTCCCATATTTAGCACCATTTCAAGCTCCAAAATGCAAGCTTCATATTCTGCTATATTGTTGGTATATGGGAATGTTAATCTTGCTGCTACAAGGAAATGATTACCCTCAAGAGATACTAATATTGCTCTTATTCTACATCCAAACATGTTGGTTGCTCCATCAAAATACATTTTCCATCCTAACTTTTCACCACTCAATTTGTTTGCCACCATCACATTTTCATCCAAAAATTGTGCTTCTAAACCATCATCCTTATCTTTTAATGGGCATTTTTCCAACTAATCCTCCATCGCCTACCCCTTAACTAAACTCTTACCTACGTACTTGATATCAAACTCGGAAAGTAGCATTTACCACTTCGATATTCTTCCAATTAATGCCAACTTTTCTACTAAATATCTTAAGGGGTCACGTTTTGTTAACAATTTTATTGAGTAATAGAGTGTATACTGCCTGAGCCTATACATCACCCATATTGAGGCACAATACATTCTTTTTACTTCTAAGTATTTTTGCTCACCTTCTACGAAGTTCTTGCTTAAATAATATATAAGATGCTCTTTTCTTTCTGTTTCATCTTTTTGCCTCAACATACACCCCATCGATTCTGGAAGAATTGTTAAGTAAAGGATCAAGAGTTGCCCTATTGTAAGAGTGACTGGTACAGGAGGATTCATGAGATAATCTTTGGTTTTAACAAATGCGCGCTTACACTCTTCATCCCATTCAATGGTTGCGTTTTTCCTCAATAGTTTAAATAATAGTTGTATTTGTCAGTTAGTTGCAATATAAACCGAGTGATGTAATTCAACCTTCCCAATAGTCCCCAAACTTCTTTTACAGTCTTAGGTGCTGGCATGTTTATGATTGCCTTAACTTTATCTAGGTCTACTTCGATTCTTTTTTTATTGACTACGAAACCCAACAATTTGCCTGAAGTTACTCTAAAGGTGCATTTTTTAGGATTTAGCTTCAGTTGAAATTTCCTCAATCGTTCAAATAACTTGAGTAAAATATCCACATGATTTTCATCTTCTTTGGATTTGGCAATCGTATCATCGACATAAACTTCGATCTCTTGATGCATCATGTCATGAAACAAGGAAACAATAGTACGCTGATAAGTTGCCCCAGCATTCTTCAACCTGAAAGGCATCATCCGATAACAAAACGTCCCCCAAGTGGTAATGAAAGTTGTTATGATTTTATCTTCTTATGCCATTTTAATTTGATTATACCTCAAGAAACCATCCATAAATGAGAAAAGATGATTCCTAGCTATGTTATCCACCAATACATCAATGTATGGCAAAGGAAAGTTATCCTTTAGTGTCGGCTGGTTTAAATCGTGGAAATCTACACGGACCCTAACTTTCCCATTTTCCTTCAACATTGGCACCACATTGGCTACCCATTCGAGGTAATTTGACACTTCTATGAATCCAACTACTAATGACTTCTTTACTACTTCTTTTGTTTTGAGGAATATGTCTGACCTAAATCGTTTAAACTTTTGTCTTTTAGGTTTTATTTCCTCCTTGGTTAGCAATTTGTGCACTACAATAGATGAATCTAAACCGAGCATAACTTCATAAGACCAAGGAATATGTCCAAGTATTCTCATAACAATCGTGACAACTCCTATTTCTGATTATCCATTAGATTACTACCAATTTTCAAGTTTTGTAGATTTTCCTCTATCCCTGGATTAATCACAACCATTGGTACTTTCATCATCTACATGCGCAAGATATCCATTCTGTTCATTGTTTTTACCAGATTTAAAGAATAAAGGAAAAAGAAATGGACAACAAATAAATAATAAAGAAGAATTGATAGAAAGAAAGGAAATGAATTTTATTGAATGAATGAACTCAAATTGTTTGAAAGAAAAGGCCTAACTATCAAAATCAAATGATTCTAATTAATCTAATTTTGCGTTTCTAAAGAGACTTGTTAACGAGAACGGAAAACTAGTTGCATAAGGAAACTAGTACATTGACATCTTCTCTCTCATTTGGATCAATGCTACATTGCTAAGTCAGGGCCTTAGATAAACATGCTACTTCAAGTTCTTAAACACTAGTTGGTACTAAGAATGTCTAGCAGATGTTTGGAAAGTCTATGTAAGCATGGTACAATTGATCTCCTCTCTTGCTTTTGGTTTTAGCCTTCATTTCTTGAATCTTCTCTTTAGTAGACTCATACCTAAGTCGAAATGTTCCAATTTGTTTTTGAAATGACCCCATGCCCCCTATCTTGCTTCTTCAATCATATTGACTTCGTTGAAAATCTATAACCCTTACTCTTCTAATTCTTTATCTTCAACATAGGGAATAGTCATTTCTTTGTAAATCTCATAATCCTGTTCCTTAAGAATAGTAACCAACTATCCATCAACTATGAACTTCACTTTCTAAAGTAGGCTAGATGGAATTGCCCCTGCTAAATGAATCTACAGTCTTCTTAGTAAAAGATTAAAAGTTCGCGGGATGTCAAGAACTTGGAAGGGGATAGTAAACACCTGTGGGCTGATTTCAACCTGTAACCCAATTTCTCTAATTATCTCCTATTTCGATCCATCAAAAGCCCTTACTGAAATTAAGTTGGGCTTTATCTCAATCACATCCACACCAAGTAAATTTAGTGTCACTAATGGACACACGTTTAATGATGACCTGTTATTTATCAAAACTTAAGCAACTACATTCCCTGCACACTTAACCACTATGAAGAGGGGCTTTGTGTACTGGTCTCCTTCTTTACCTAGCTTATCTTGCAAAAACGAAATTTGATCAATTACAAATATTAAGTTTACCACCAATCCTAGTTTTTCTGTAGAAATCCCTTCAGGTACTTTAACCTCCTTCAGAATTTTTATTAATGTCTCATGATGAGTATTTAATGACAATAGCAAGCTCATTAGAGAAATCTGGGCTAGTACTTTAGCTAACTGGTCCATTATCTTGTATTCACTGGCTTTCATTATCTTCTTAGCAACATTCTGGTCTTTTTCATCTGCATCTTCAAAGATTTTTCAAGAAGCCTCTTTTATAGTAGACTTCCTCTTGGCCTCTTCATTCTGATCATAAACTTGTCCTGAACGTGTAAATCCACCAACCATGGGTAAAGAAGCTCTAGTTGTTTGATTCACCGGCTGGTAATCCAAGAGTGCTACTTTGTAATTTTCTAGGGCTATTGGGACATTGAAAGCAATCTTCTTAGGCTTTCCCAATTCCTTAACTTTTTTAGTCTTTCCATCATATTCAAAAACCAATGGCTTAGGCTCATCTCTAATCATTCCAACCATCTTAGCTGCCTTCTTGACTTCTATAATAAATCTATCCTCTTCCTCAAATTCTAGACCCTATCTAGTGGGTGGGGCGTCAGTGTATATGGCAGGTGAACCTGCATAATCTACTAGATGCTCAAACTTCCCTGTCGGTTCTCCTAGGGTGTCAATCGTTAGATCTTTGGCTTCATATCTTTCCCTAAGCTCCTTCTGAGTACTTCTCTTTCATGGTTTTGGAATTGTCATAGCCATGATATCAATTTTCTTTATCTTCCCATCCTTCAGCAATCGATATATTGTTGGTCTAGTTTGGGTTCTATCCTTAAGATTTATGTTCTTTAAGTACCCAACTTGCCTCAGATTCCATGCTATCTTCTCAATGGTGATGGGAGACAGTCTAGATCAATCTTTGGTTCAACAATTTCAGCAATGATCATAGTAATCGAATTTCTATGATTCGACAAAAGTTTATTACCCACGTTGGGAGTGGGAGTTTGAATGAAATCCAATTGAACCAATTTTGCATCAATAAGATCTTGGATCTTATGTCTAAGTCTTTAACATTGGTTTATAGAATGCCTTACTTACCCTAAATGATAATCACAATGAGGTTCCAGGTTATAATCTCTTGGTCTTTGTCCTTCCCTCGTTATTTCAAATGTTAAGAGATTCTCTTTTACTTAGTCATGCAAGAACTTAGCTTAAAGGAATGGGAATATGAGTAAACTGTCTTCTTTGTGAGCAGTTGTTTTGATTCTGATTCGGTGGGGGATTAGATCCTCTAATCAAAGTTACGGGGCTGTTGAAGTTATGGGCCTGACAAGGTTGCCGGTATTGACAACGCTTATAGTGGCTTCTTTAGCCTTATTGGAAAATCTCGCAGGAGGTGTCTTCTTCTTAGTTGCTTCAAGATTAGGAAGCCTTCCGGTAGCAATAACTTCCTCAATTAAGTACCTTAAAGCTATAATTTCTATAAAGTTGGAGGCAGGGTGCCTGACCAAATGTTGGTAATACGGGCATCCATGAGTATTAATGAAAGCGAAGGTCAAATCCTTCTCGGTTAAGGGTGGAGTCACCCTAGCTGCCATGCCCCTGCATCTTTGAGCATATTCTTTAAAGTTCTCATTGGGTTTTTTTCATAGATTATTCAAATCTTACATGAACGGAGCCACTTCAATGTTAAACTTATACTGGTTATAGGAAGCCCATGCTAACTTATCCTAAGTATCAATCTCATTCAAGTCCAGTTGGGTATACCAAGTTAAAGCAGACCTAGTCAAGCTATCTTGAAAAGTCTAGACCAATACCTTGTCATACTTTATGTATTTCCCCATTTTTTTTTATGCACAACCTAGTGTAGAGTTTCAAGCAACTAATCCCATCGTATTTCTCGAATTCGAGCACTTTAAATCTTTTCGAGAAGTCATCGTCTTCATATGTCAGCAAGTTGATCATTCTCATCTATTCAAACCTGTTAACCATTTCTAGGGTTTTCATCTTCTCGATCAATTTCTACATAAACTTTCTTTCCATCTCCTCGTGTTTTTCCTGAATGTCCTTCCTCCATAACTCAACGTTAGGAATTGATTCTTCATCTTCCAATTTAAGGGGAGGAGTCAATTCTACGTTTTGATTTAGGTTGACTTGAGATTCTTGTCTATCGTTAAGAATCCCAATAGCCCAAGTGAAAGCCTGAATCTGTCCGACCATCTAATTCATGTTTTCTTCTAAAGTTTCTATTCTTGAGTTGGGCTCAGTTTGACTAACATTTCCAGTACCCTAAGTTGACATTTTGATCTTAGAATGAGTGAATATCATGCTTTTAGATGAGTCTGCTCGCTTGGATGCCATTTTCGAAATCCTACGCGAAAACCCAAGTTTTAAACTTTTTGGTGAGTTAAGGATCTTTTCTCTTATTTTTTTCTTTTTTTTATTTGTTGTTTGCCTTTATTTTTTTTTTCCTTTTTCAAATTTTCATTTTTTAAAAAAAGTCAACTAAAAAAATAAATAATAATAGTAATAATGAGTAGGAGGCTGCATAATTAATGAAAATTTTATTTACTAAAAATGTGAATTTATTAAACATAGGACCTAACATATACAATGAACTAAAAGAAAAGAGAAGAAAAACTCTTAACTAATCTTCCTAAAAACTTAAATCCTATATCTACAAGAATCGACGGATCTGACTAGGACGAGCTTCATCAACTTCCCTCATAAGTCTTCATGTCGTAACATCCCTTTCTTAGATCTTGCTTCTTAAGAATTGATTCTCTCCTAGCAATCTTTCATTTTCAAACTTCAACTCCTCGAGGATTCTCTTACTTTCTTGGAATTGGGCTTCAACTTTGTCCCATATGGTGTCATGCTAAGCCTGCTCGATGGGTGAAAAATTTGATGGTTCTGGCTTGTGTTTGAACACATCTGGTGCTTCATATTATATCTTTCCCGTCTTCTTCAACCGATCATAGATGAATTGCTTAGTAGATTGATACTCTCCGACTTTGCCCCTTAAAGTTCCTACATTGACTATCTTCTTGACTTCTCTCCGTTCCCATACCTTCACGAGTTCTACTAGCCGTTGGATTAGAGCAGCCGTAGGTAGACAAGGATCTTGATAATTTATTGTGACAACATCCAAGGAGTCTCTATAGGCATCTCTTAGAGTGAACCCAACTATCTAGTGCCACAAGTTGGGAATAATCCTATACAACTTGTAATACTGATAAGGGGAACCTTGCATAGTCAGTGCACCCTTAGACGGCTTGAGTGTAGTGGCTTCATCTAGCTATCCACATAAAGTCTATGGGCTGCATTTTGCTAATAATTAACACCCATCCATTATACTGAGCTTCATCTAGTACCTAGAGGTAGCGAGCAAAATCATCAATCAGGTTTATATTTTGGTCAATGACTCTCTTAGAAGATACCCTTAGATGGCTTCAGTGTAGTGGCTCCATCTAGTTGTCCACGTAAAGTCTATAGGCTACATTTTTCTAATAATTGATACTCATCCATTAAACTGAGCTTCATCTGGTACTTAGAGGTAGCGAACAAAATCATCAATCAGGTTTATATTTTTAGTCAATGACTCTCTGAGAAGATACCCTCCATACCCCTACGTATGATTGAGAAATTACACGATAAAGATTGTAAGGTTAGCTGTGAAATAATCATGACCCTGCTTCTTCAAGTGGGTGAGTGTCTTGAACTGTTCTACTAGTAATGCCGATATATAGAATTTACCAGCTAGGAATTGAGTCACTAGCTTGGCTACTTTATAATAGAGTTGACCATATCTAAAGGGAAATAGTACTGTTTCAAGCACTGCTACAATAAATGCATTGACCCTCTTCTCGGCCAACGATTCATATCCTCTATAGAAGATATGGTGGTATCTCTAATAGGCATTTGGGCTTGAAAACCACTCCACTAATCTTAGGATGCTGAGACATTTTTGACCCTTTAAAGATAAGAATAGGGCTAAGGCTGACTTCTTAACCCCTAATAGTGTCATGAAGGCTTTCTTGGGCTAGACTTTGAGATCAGGGGTAGATATGCCTACTTCAAGGGGTGGAGCACTGAGTAGCTACAAGTACTCTTCTATAGTGGGCATCAATACGTATAGGCCAAAGTTGAAAGTTGCAAATTTTGGATCCTAGTAATGCATAAGGACCTGGATAGAGGCTAATGGAGCTAGACCTACATGAGGGATATGATTAGCCCGATCTTCTTGCGGACGTAGTTTTGCTTGGCGGGTGAAAGCTAGTTCAACCAATTTTTCAGGATAGCTTCGAGGACGGATTACTTATCTAATTGGACAATGGGCTTTGGGCTAATAGGCTCTAGACTAACATTACCCTAACTCTCTATATCTATATTACAAAAAGTTATAAATGAAATAAAAATTCGATGACTATTTACAACAGAGACACTAAACTTAGAATAAAGTTAGATCTGATGTTAATAATTTTGCAGCCTTTTCAAAGATTTTTTTAGAAATTGCACAACCTTTCACTGACTAAGGAGCAACAACAAAAAATACATATAACATAAGAAAATAAAACATTCATAAAGATACAAGCATATCAAACATATAAAATGCAACATGTTACACATAGATGCAATGTAGTAGGAGTAGGTGATTAATGAATTATAGGAAATATGACGACTCAGTGGTCAGGAAATACCCTTATATATGAGCAAGTGTGAAATAAGATTTTTTTTTTTTTTAAATGATATTTGGAAGTACTCATATACAAGGATTGGAATTTTTTTTTAAGAACAAGATTGGGCTAATCGTAGATTGATTGGGTTTTTCCAGTAATTTAAGAATAACTATCCCTTTTTTCGAAAAGGATGAATGTAAGAAGGTAGGGTCTATGAGTCCTAGGCTTTGCAGCTTCAAGGCTTTTTGAAGAGAAGCCTAATGAGTTACATTGAAGCCTACGTGGGCTTACTTATTACCGCTAGGCGGAGGTAATGACCCCAATGACCTGAGGGTTACACAATAGCAACTTATCCTAGGTTCTTAAGGTGACCTAGGTCCGACCACATCTAAGCACACAAATGGTTATTGAAAATAAAATCCCCCCCTAATTCCCCTAGAAGGGCTATTGGGATAGGCTCTATCTTTATTGAAGCCTGCATCACTAAAAACCTATTACTACAACTATAATACAAATAATAATCATAATAATAGAGAACCCATCAATTAATTTTTAATTCACATGGCTAACCCAATAAGCGATCTCTAGTGAAGTTGCCAATTTTTTCAAGCCTTATTTCATTTTCCTTAATTTAACCTATATCAAGCCTAGCCTGCTTGATACAGATTACTCGACATTAAACTAAGGAAAAAAATGTTGTTGTTTTTTTTTTTTTTAATAAATAGAGTTGCCAATTGGTTCAACTAGTAAAAAAAAAATTAGGATTTTCGGGTGAGAAAATCTTAATTTGATTACTAGTTTGTAGATATTCTAAAAAAAATTAATTTTTAGAGAATTGAACCAGGAAACCAGGTTTGAAGGCTAACCTATTAAAACTAAGTCATCATATGAAAATTACAAGAAATTTGATGGGTTTTATTTTTGTAATTTTTCTAAACAATATAAAAAATAGATCTAAATGAGTAAAAATAACTAAAGAAATTTTTTATTACGAATTTCTAAAAAAGGGAAAAGTTTTTTTTATATTTTTTAACTGTTGCCTCAAAGGTGCCACGAACCTGCTAGTTAGGATAAAATCGACTGTCGTTCTCTTTTTTTCATAAAATTTTTAGTGGGTGGATTGTTTTTATTTTGAAAACCGAGTCAAGTTTATATTTTTTATCTATTTATTATTTTAAGGAAAAAAACCTAAGAAATATAATTTTTTATTAGAATAACTAAAAAACAATTACAATAAAAATAAATAATAAGGAAAACCTACACTTAAACAAAGAAATAAATTAGTATAAAAAAACTTAAAAAATAAACCAAACGAAATAAAATAAATAAAAATTTACCTAATGTTGGATTGTTGAGAGTTAGACGACACTAGCCGTGCATTGGGTATGGCTAGGCAAGAGCTGGACGAGCATTGGACAATGTTGGGCGGTGACTAGGCAAGTGTGGGCGTATGCTAGGTGAGCGTAAGCATGCACTAGGCGAGCAAGGGTGATGATTGGGCATGTTTTAGGCAACGTAGGCGAGCAAAGCTAAAGGCGCAAGCGTTGGCGAGCAAAGGGTAAGCACAGGTGATGATCTAGGCGTCACTAGTAAGCAAAGGCAATCATTGGGCAACACGTATGAGGCATAGGTGATCATTAGGCGACATTGGTAAGCAAGGGATATCACTAGGGCGACACTGGATGCTGTCAGTGATGGCTTGGGCGACAACATGAGGTGACTAGGCGGTGGAGTAGGCGTGAGTGGTGTTGTAGACATGAGCGATGGTGGCTTGCGATGGTACTATGGCGGTTGTTTGCAGTGTTTATGGTAGTATTTATAGTGGTGGTGCAGGGAGTGTGTGTGGTGGCGTATGGGGTTGATTAGTGGTGCATGGGGCAAATTAGTGGCATGTAGGGCTGATTGGTATTTTTGACTATATCGTAAATGAGTGTGATAAAAAAACCATCCTAAATCCTTGGCCAACATGTTATTTATAGGCATAAAATCTAATCTCTTGTATCGAAGATAGGAAAGATTTGATTGCGATTCTTCCAAGATTTACCTTAGCTTCTAAAACCCTTAGTTAACTCAATCATTTTCTTTCTAGGCCCAATCCAATCCAATATAGCCCAATAATTTAATAAATCCTAATTTTGAGCCCCTAAATTATATTGGTTTGATCCAAAATTAATTAATTTAGCCCATATCATAATTTGATCGAACAATCTAACTTAATCCAACTTGTTATGACTTGACTCATGACTCAACTTGTTATAACCTAACTTGATTGATTTTTTTTTTCATTTAATTTTCACTTTTATTTTATTTGATTATTTTCACTTTTTCTATTTATTTATTAACCTAGCTTAATAAAAATTGAAAATTTGGCAAAAATGAGATGTCTACATTTTAATTTAGATTTAGAGCTCATTTGAGTTAATTATGAAGTTACAATAATGTACAGTCGAGTTGATAGTGAGAAAGGGTATTTTTAGACTTTTGACAATATTGATTAATCTTGATTCTTAAGATATATTAATAGTACTTGAAACAACGAGCATAAAGATATAAAGTTTACTAAAATCGAATAAGGAACGAGTAAGATATGGTCCAATGAAGTTTAAAAACGTAGTAGTGAAAGCCTATAAAAGTTCAGATTCGACCTGTAGTTAATTTGGAGATTGTATACATTTTAAATGAAGGAGTTTTGAAGAATCATGTAAAAAATGAATAACAAAATAAAGTTTCCTTTTCCTTTTTTTTTTTCTAGGGAAAAGTAAAGTACTAATAAAATAATATATATATATTTATATATAATACAAAATGCAAGAAGGAGCTAAAATTGGATATAGGCACAAGTCGGGTTTAGATTGGGTTCATGGATCTAGGTCGGGCTAAACACATATGCAACATGTAACTAGGAAGAAGAAGAAGTAGGTAGCTGCCAAGGATGTGTCTTAGGTAGTTTCAAGTGGTTTTTCGAGCAAAAACACATTTTCATGTGTTTCCCATTAAGAAATAAGGGTTTGGCACAATTGCCATGACAGTGATGGTAGTATAAGGATGTTTTAAAGTTGGCTACTAGTTAGTAGAAGAGGTCAAGTTAAGTAAAGTTGTTGGGGGTGAAAGGGGTGTTGGTTTAAAGAGATAACTACCAAAAGATGGTGGTTCAAAGGGTTTGTGGTTGTTGTTGTAGATAGTGGCATTAGAGAGCTTAGGGCCTAGGGATGCTTACATGAGTAATGTTCTAGCTTGAAGGCATCTAGAACTAAGCTTAGAATTTAAGAGAGAGAGAGAGAGAGAGCACTAGGTAGAGAGGGAAAGAGAGCTTGATATTGTAATTTGAGTGAGGATAGATAAGAGTTGATGATCTTTTGAGCTCCATAGAGCCTCCTTTTATAGTTTTCAATATTCAAACCTGCAAGCATTTGGAAGCTTCGATTTCTCTTGGTTTGAACTTAGCCAACATAGAGTATGAATCTCGGGTCAAGCTCTTATAGATTTTTTGAAGTCAATTAAATGTTCTTAATTTTTGTATCCAAACGTGTTTTTGACCGCAAACCACAATAATCTAAGTGTATTTTGTGATTTCACTAGTGATTTAGTGAAATTACTAAGAAAAATGGGTAAAAAATGAATTGAAAGTAAGCTAATCGACTTAGGTTCACACATGAAAATAAAGGAAAGAGAGGGGAGTGGGAAGGAAAAAAAAAAAGGCTTTGATGTGGTGCCATGTGGGCCGATAGATACATGCCACATGTCAAGTCTTAACACTTAGCCTAATAGTGTTGCGACATATGGGAGGCATACAAAAACATAACGTGGAAAGTACCTCTTATTGGGATTGAACTCAAGAACTTTCTTTCTCTTTGAATGCTAAGACCAAGCATTTAACCAATGTGCTAATTAGCCCATGCCTTTTTACCTTTTGCATACAAAATACATATATGGTCTTTTGGCTTGATTGAGTTCAAATTTAAGTTGGACCTACACTAATTTAAAAAGAAAAATACCTAAGTCTTTATTAATTTTTCTATTTTATTCTACTATCTCAACTTTTCTAATTTTTGTATTTTCTTTCAATTGTATCTTCTAATTTTTTTAGGTTTTTTCAATTCTTTAATTTCTTTTATATTTTTCTAATTTTCCATTTTTTATTTACTAGATTTTCTTCTTTTTTTTTGTATTTTTCTAAAATTTCTATTTTTTTAAATAATTTTCTTAATTTTTTCATTTTTTTGTATTTTTCAATTAGAACTCTTTTATTACCTGGTGTAGGGAGGGAGGTATTCTAAAAATGAGATGTTTACTACTGCTCCTCTTTGTAATAAAGTTTGGATAGAACTTTATCAAAAAGACAAAAGAGAGACATTTTTGCCCCAAAAACCACTAAGAATTTAGGATTTGTGAATAATCTTTTTGGAAAAGATATAACGCCCTATGAGTAAGCTATCTGAAGGTTTGCACATTAGGATAACAAAAGCAAACAATTAAGATTGTGCTCTAAGAGCAAATAATCTTAGAGTTTTGCTTTAGGATATCACTCTAAGAGTAAATGATTTGAAGATTTTACATCAAGATAACACTTCAAGAGCAAATGATTTGAAGCTTTTGTATTAGGATAATGCTCCAAGAGCATGTGGTCCATAAGTTTTGAATCAAGATAACATTTTGAGAGCACATGATTCAGAGATAAGATAGTACGCCAATGAGCAAGTGGTCTTAATATTTTCAAAATTAAGATAGCACTCTAATTTGTAAGCAACTTAGAGATAGAATAACATTCTAATGAGCAAGTGATCCTAACATTACAAAATTAGGATAGCGCTCTAATGAATAAGTGATCCAAAGATAGGACAACACTCTAACAAGCAAGCGATCCTAACATTTTAAATCACATGGACAATGCACTAAAGAATTGATAATTCCTACATTTTAAATCACATGGATAGCGCTTTAAAGAGCAAATGATCTATAGAGACCATAACACAATATCTTTGGGAGGCTTCTTAACTTGAAGATTTGGAAAGATAGACTTATTGATTAGAAGCCATCCAGGATAAAGTAGAAGTTAGGAGCAAAGACCCTTGATTAAAAGAGAATTATGAGGGCACTCATGCTAAAGAAAGCGACTCTGGCCACTAAGACCAACTTGGGAGAAGAGTTTTCAAATGGGCATAGATACCTGAACTTAGATGATAAGAAGTGAATTCATTTGGAATCAAAGAAGCTAACTACAAAAGATCCACTTAGGAGAAAAAGATCAAAGATTCTTGACTAGGGTTGGAGTGAAAAATTTAGTGGAAAAGACTTGTGAAAAAATCTTTTGAGACATTACTTAACTCTTTTTCTTTTCTTTTAAAGATTTGTTAACAGGTTTAGATTCCTCACAGGTTCCAAGAAAGTAGTATGCATGTGGTAGGCATTTTCAATGGCATAAAAACTTGATCTATTGCCTGAGAGAGCTCATTCTTTCTTGAGGGTCTTTATATTACTTCATGGTGCATTTGACTTTAAACTAGGGGCAAATGATTTTATGCCATGGGGAATGACTTTGTTAAAAATCTTCTTACTTAGGAATAGATATCTCATTAAAAGTAAGTTTAGTTTAAGAGGACTTCCTCGTACTCTTGGCTTAAATTTCTCTCTCTCATCTTTGATTCCAAAAAATTATGTCCATCTTATAAGTAGTATACTTTTAATCAATCTATTAGGCCTTTTTGGAATTGAAATGTACCATAGGCTTTTAGTTCTTGGTTTGAAAATGAATATTCATGAAATGGCTTTTTATGAAAGAATCACTCTTCGATTGGAGTTTACAAGTCAATAACCTTATAGGACAAACTAAAATTATGCTTACCCCATTTTCAAAACTAACTTTTACTAAGGATAAGTCATTTCCTTCAATTAGAAGGACTTTTAAAGGAGGTGAAATTGTAGGTAGGCCTTAATTTTGAGCTTAATCTTCAAGAAGTAGATTTTTGGGTCTCAATATTTGCCCCTCTATTTTAGATTTTAAGGTAATTAACACAAGGGGTAGGCCTTACTTCAGGAATGGGCTTTTTGAGTAATGTGGCCCTAGTCCTTTTAGGCTTTAAGACTTTATGTTTTAGACTTGATCACCTTATCTAGGTAGGTTGTTGATTTCTTAGACAAACATTTCATTTTCCTTTCAGATTTTCTCATTTTTCCTCTTACTCCTTTTCTTTTTCTCCTTTCTTTCTTTTTCTTCTTTTTCCTCTTCTCTTCTTTCTCTCTCTCTCTCTCTCTTACTTCAATTTAGCCTAAGACAAAGATGATCATCCCTTCTTTTGGCATATCATTCAAAGTGTAGGTGGTTTGTATATAGTATTTAGGATGGAAGCCTTTCTTCGTCTTAAAGAAAACAAGTTAATAGAGGTAATTACTATAATTGAATTGATGCAACTAGAGCAAGTACAAATTAATTTTAACCTTTTCACTTATTTGATGATTTTAACCTCTAAATTGTCCCATTGTAGGGTGGTTTTTAATAAGGTTTGATTTTGAAAATACTCCATTTAAAAGGCTTTATAGGGTGGACAACGGATTTTGTATTTAAGATATTGAAAATGAATGCTTAACTTCATTTTGGTTCATATATCAAATGCAAGTTGGACTTCTTATGAGGAATGAGTCCAATAACCTCATAATGATATTACTTAACTCTCAAAGTGTTTCAAGTTTAGTATTTAGGATTCAGCTTGCCCCCTCTTCATCCTAAACCTTTTAACCAATGAGATATCTTAAATTTGATCCCTTTTTCCTTTTTTTTGGGAAAGATTCAATGAGCTATGTACCCTTCTTGTTTTACAAATATTGTCCTTTGAAATGCCCTTACTATTTAAATAATCTCAAAAAAAAAAATGAAAATAAAGCACTTTATTTGCATCACTTGTCTTTTACAAACTTTGTAAAGGTCATTGTGAAATTTGTCCATATCCTTTAATGAAGTTTGATTAGATTGCCCTTCCATCTATTAGGTCTTGAACTTTATTTTTTAATGTTTAGCAATTATAAGTAGAATGCTCTTACTAACCCACGTGGTATTCACATTATGCATTTAGGTCATGTTTCCTTCGCATGTATCCTAATGTTGGGACTTTCTATTGCAATAGGCCTTCCTTTCTTAGTTGGTCAAAGACTTAAGATAACGGGACAAGGATTTAAGTGAGCATTCCTCTAGTATCTTTAGGGCCTTCTTGCTTAATATCGAATCTGACATTGTTGTATTTATGTATTCCCTAAAATCTAGTGGGGCTGGTCTTTTTCCTATCAACTTCCCCGTTCTTATAGCTTTTTCAATTTGAATTTTAGTAAGGATAGTATCCGTAAAACTAGTTGTTGTGTTGCCCAATAAATACCCATAATATGGTTCTTCTAATGAGTTGATGAATGTGGATATTAATTCTTTCCTAAGGAGAGGAAGAACGACTATAGCTGTCATGCCCCTCCATTTTTAGGCATATTCCTTAAAGGACTCATTTTTCTTCTTACTCATTGTATGTAGATCCCAAATTGAGGGTGCTATCTCAATGTTGAACTTATACTACTCATAAAATTGCTGATCTAACTACTCCTAAGTATTTCTTTGGTTGAGGTCAAGTTGGGCATACTAGTTTAGCATAGGAATTGTTAGGCTGTTTTAGAAAGTTTGCACCATGAGTTGATCATACTAAATGTATTTTCCCATCTTATGGATATATAATCTAGTGTGTATCTTGGGGAATCTAGTCCCATTGTATTTCTCAAACTCTAGTATATTGAATTCTTAAGGAAGGCTTTACATCATATGTGGTGAGATTAATGATTTCAACTTGATCGAATCTATCATAGCCACCCATGGCTTTCATTTTTTTTTTTTTTGAAATTTGTTGACTTTGATTTAATTCTAACTCCTTGAGGCCATCATAACTAACTCCTGAGTTGATGAGGAAGACATAAGTGTTGGGCTTATTGGTAAGCTTAGCTTTATGATGGACATTTCTAGTTCAAGAGATAGACTGTTGATGGACTTTTTGAGTCAGGCCATAGAATTCTCCTCATTTGATGGCATGTGGCCTGAAGTAACACAACATTATTGACAAGGAAGTTGAGTTGTTCAAACAATTTTCTAGGAATTTGATCGAAGGCGTGAATTCTCAACTCGGTAACATTGGTATCATTAAGGTTATAGTCATCGTTACTAGCTATGGTAGCTTTTAGGATTCCCAAGTAAGAACTCATCCCTATTATCAACTATCCATTGTTTTTATTTTATTTATTTATTTATTTTTAATTTTGAAAGAAAATGGTTGAACTAACCCCGACCAGCTTATTTGAAAATGAGGTAATGGAAAATATATGGATGAAACTTATAAGAATATGACTCTAATTGACAAACTTCTAAAACTTCTAACTTATAGTAGAATAAAGAAATTAAAGTGAGCCTATTAATCAAGATTAAAGGAAAAGATTACCTAAAAGTAGGGTATCTATTTTATTAATTTTACAAAAGAAAAATTTTATGAGACACTTGACATTTACGGTTGACTACATTATTTTACAAGAAGACAAATGTGGTTGCTTAAAAATCGGAAGGGGGAGGGAAGGGTCTCTTATAAATCCTTAAGAAGACAAATATTTATAGTCAAAAGACTTTGTGCAGATGAACAATTCTTTAGAGATTTATGAATTTGACGAGAGGATGGGTGTATAGACCATTGCCAAAAAGAAATATGTTTTCATAGATAAGAAAACCTATCATAATTTACAAGGTAGTGAATTTTCAATTTAAAATTATCTATAATATATGCAAAAAAGTTTATGAATTAATGATTATTTCTAAGTCTTCTTTTCTTTCTTTCAAAGTGAGGAGGATTATTTACAAGTTGTGAAGTTTTTAAATTATTTTAAAGACTACAAATATGACCATAAAAAAATAAAGGCTAACGGTCCTAAAAATGGTGACTTAACTAGTCGCAAAAAGAAAATTATTTTATAATATACAAGAAAATCTTTTGATTTAAAGAATAAATTTTAAGATAACTGTAATATTTTATTAAGATAGTAAGTAGCAAACATGATTATTTACAAACGTTAGTGAAGTAATAAAAAAAATTTACATATAAATAAAGATAAGAAAAGATTTAAAATGAAGGCATGTAGAGGTAGATGCAAAGGATTGACAATTAAATAGTAATGTGGCAATATAAAGGGTTTAAGGTTGTGACTTCATCAAAATTATTATTACATAAGAATAGTATTTTCAGGGAAAATTCTATATTTACAATAATAGATAAATTTATAAGGAAAGGGAATTATCACATAAGAATGAAATTTGTAAGGAAATTATAAATTTACAATGGAAAGGACCTAGTAAGAATAACTAATATACATGGAATTTACATGGCAATTGTAGGGAAATAATATTACAACTTCTAATGGTACAATAAAATTTCGAATAGTAGCAATGGTATGCCATATCACAATTTATTCATAGGTGTAATGACTCATATATGCAATTAGGGTAGGCTCTAAATGTCTTTAAACTCTGGAACCCATGTACCTTAAAAGAAAATGGTTGGTTAGTTACATCGAAGATTAAGTAGGACACCCCATAGTATTCGAAACTTACATGATGGTTCCCCTCTTATGGTCCTAGGATGGCCTAATTCTAACCATATCTAACACATATTCATGATCAATAATAAAATTCCCCTAAAGTGAAATACTAAATATCTACAAGAAAAGGGTTAGAATGGTTATTTACAAGAAAAATATTTACAAAAAAAGTATATTAGTTAACATGGATATTTTGAGAAATAATTCTAAATTTGAAGGGTTTTAAGTGATTATCCCCTTAATGGTCCCTAATGAAGTCACCAAGTTGTTATGCTTGAATTTTTCAGTTTCATTTTCCTTAATTCGATTAGTATTAAATTTTAACCCATGTAAGACTAACTTTTGACTAAGAATTAAGGAAAATTCAATTTTTCTATAAATTTTGAAAATTTTAGAGTTATTACACAACTAAGATTGAGAAAAGGATTAGGTTAAAACTAATTAAGTTGATTGATTTTAACCTAACCACTAGTTTACAAAATAAATCAGTTTTTGAAAATTAGAGATATTAGATTTGAGGATTATCTTATTAAATCCTAAATGAGTACCACCAAAATACTTTTTTAAATTGAAGGAACAATTTTAAATTTATAAATAAAGAAAATTAATTTTATTTACAAAAAAAGAGAAAAAAATTTTAATTTATTTATAAAAGGAAAAATGAAAAAATTTCCTTATTTTAAGTTGCCCCATATTTGTCTATGTACCATCTTGTAAGGATTGGACTTCCCATAGTTCTATTTCTTTTTCTTTCTTTCTTTTTTTGTAAAACTTTAGTATATTGGATTCTTTTAATTTTTGAAAACAATTGAGTTTATATTTTTATTCATTTTTTTTACTAAATAAAATTCTAAGAATTTGGCAAGAAAAAAAATAAAAATTCTAAGAAAGGCTCCTAAATTGATGGGTTATTTTTAGAAAATTCTAAAAGAACCTAATTTTGGAAAAAAAAGAGTTCATTAAGTTTTTGTTTCTAGAAAATAAATCTTTTCTAAGTGATAAAACACTTTTTTTTATTTATTGAAACACACATATAAATACATTTAAAATAAAGGGGTTTCGAAGAATCTTGTAAAAATGAATAAGTAAAATAAAGTTTCTTTTTTCTTTTTCTAGGGAAAGTAAAGTAATAGTAAAATGAAAAATATATATAACTTAAAATGCCAAAAGGAGCCAAACCTGAGTTTAGGGACAAGTCTAGTTTAGATTAGGTTCGCGAATTCAGGTTTGACTACACATATGCACAATACGTAACTGGGAAGAAGAGGGAGCAAGTGGTAGTGAGGGGTGTTTTTTGAGTGGAAAAACAAATTTTCATGTGTTTCCCATTAGGAAATATAGGTTTGGCATAAGTGCTTTGACTAATGATGGTGGCTTAAGGATGTTTCAAAGTTGGCTGCTAGTTGATGGAGGAGGCTAAGTTAGGTAGGAGTTGCTAAGGGTGAAAGAGGTGATAAGTTAGGGGTTCTAGAGGTTGCTAAGCTCAATCATATGCTTGGTTTGAAGAGACAATCACTCGAAGGTAGTAGTTCAAAGGAGTGATAAGGGTTTCACAGTAGCCACTTGGTAGTGTAGGCCAGGGGCCACTACTATAGTTGTAGATGGTGTCATTAGAGAGCTTAAAGTCTAGGGATACTTACACGAGCAGTGTTTAAGCTCGAAAGCGTTTAAAATTAAGCCTAAACTTAAAGGGCGAGAGAGAGAGCTCGATACTATGGTTTAAGTTAGGATAAATGAGAGTTAATAATCTTTCAAGCTCCCATAAAGTCCCCTTTTATAGTTTTTAAGATCGAAACATGTAAGGAAAGTAAACAAAATGATTTCAATGGAAAAATGCATGATTAGTAATCAAATCGAATACCTAATGCTTTGTTCTTGCTAACATTTGGAAGCTTTGATTTTGGTTGATTTGAGCTCAATCAATATAAAGCATGAGTCCTAGATCAAGCTCTTTTAGATTTTTCAAGGCATATTAAATGTTCTAAATGCTTGTCTGTAGATGCCTTTTTGACCTCAATCCATAATATTCTAAGTATATTTCATGAAATCATAAAAAAAGGGTCAAAAATGGATAGAAGGTGAGTCAACTAAGTTGGATTCACATAAGAAAATGTAAGAAAGAGAGGGAAAGGGAAGGAAAAAATGGCTCTAACGTAGTACCACGTCAGCATCATGTCAACCTTATGGACTGGTGGATACATGCTACGTATCAAGTCTTGACATGTGGCCTAATAGTATTGCGATACATGGGAGGCATACAAAAATAAAAGGCATAAAGTGCTTGTTGTTAAGATCAAACTCAAGACCTCTCTTTCTCTTCTAATGCCGAGACCAAGTATTTAACCAATAGGCCAGTTAGCTATTACCATGTTGCAAAAACGTATAAGGGTTTTTTGCCTAATTGAGTTCAAATTCAAATTGGCTTGAAACTAACCTAAAAAGAAAAATACCTAATTCTTTATTATTTTTGCTACTCTATTCTAATTTTTATTCTACTATCCTAACTTTTTTTTTTTAATTTTTTCTCTTAATTGTATTTTCTAGTTTTATTTAGGTTTTTCCATATATTTAATTTTTTGTGTTTTTTCTAATTTTCCTTTTCTTTATTTTCTTATTTTTTGTATTTTTCTAAAATTTTCTAATTTTTTTCTTTTTCTTTTTTTTATTTTTCAATTAAAACCATTTCATTACTTAAGGGGTACAAAAAATAAGTTGTCTATAGCATGTTAGAAGAGGATTTCCTTCAACCTTCTAGTATCTATCATCATTTTCTACACTTCAAACTCAATAATATGGGTATCAATGACTGTAATGTCCTAGTGTAGGGTTTCAATACCCCTTAAGTCATCATCTGTGAAGGAGATTGAAGTTTTAATTTTCTATCTCTTTCCTCTTACCTTGTAAATTGCCTTTACGCTTGAGTTTGAACCCAAGGTAGAGGGGTTTACCCTAGTTCCTAAGAGCAGGCTTCTCATTATGGTGCTGATAACGCTGTTGATAGTTCTATTCCAGTGCCTATCATCNGGGTATGCTGGTTGTACTTTAGTAAAGGGCTTAGCCTCCTTTGGTCTTTTGATTTGTAGTCTCAATCTTAGGGCCTAAGCAATCTTTAGCCAAAATCCTCACCTTTCCTTTCTCTAACCTTCCAAAGTTTACCTCTCATGTAACGTAAATGTTATCCTCCTAATCAATATCCCTCTTATCTTTCTTCCATAACTTAAATAAGGTGGTCGATTTGCTCTTCGTAAGTAATTTGAAGAAATCACTTTTAGGGTCAACTCCTAAAGTGACTACGTGAATAGCATCCCCTTTGTTCAATTGTAGGATTTCTACTATATCTTTGTTGAAGCAATCAATGAATGATCTAAGGGTCTCCCTTTCCATTATTTGATGAGGTAAAGTAGTAAGTTTTCTTCGATGCAAGTTCACTTGCTTAGAAGTATAGGGTAAACTTCCAAGCAAAATCTTTAAAGCTACAAATCAAGTTTTTTAACAAGTGGTCTAAGTACATGCGGGCAACTATCTAAGGTGTTCTTAGAAACACTTTACACCTTACCCCATCACTAAGACCAAGTAAGTCCATTTAGGTTCAAAAGTACATTAAGCGGTCTTATGGATAAGTGGTTCCATCACAAGGCTCAAAAGTTAGGAGTGTCATAATGTTTGGGCACATTTATACTTGAATTTCCTAGGAGAACGAAGTTTTGCTACTAACGCTTGATATTGCAGCCTTTGTTTTTCTACTCCTAAAGGCATCTAAGACTTTTCTTATGACTAGGTTGATTAGGTGATCATAATCTACTCGTTTGGCTTGCTAGTATGTTCGGGCAACTTTTCCTCTTTCTTCGAGTTGTGTTTTCTAAGTGAGCTTCTGCCACTTCTTAACTCTATAACAGTTCCCATCAACTTGGTTGCATTTGTATTTAGTTTATGCAAAGCTTTCCAATATGTTTATAGGCTCCTTTAGCCAGTGAGGTGCTCGGAGATTGGATATTGAGTCTTGCAAGTGGGAGCTATCAAATTTTTCATTATTGTAATGAGAGGCGCCATCTTCCTATTGCCAATTTTTTTTTTCCATGCAATTCTGTTTTGTACGCATTATCCTATCCTAGGAGTAACCCATTCTATCTAACTACATGGGCATTCAATGTTCGAAGCTCAATGTTTTAGGCTATCAATTCTCCACTAACTTAGTCAAGTGAGTAACTTGGGGGTCCTGATTGATGTCTTTTCTATTTCTATCTTTTCCTTGGTTTCCTCCTACCTTTGGAATAGTAATATTATTGTTGCCTCATTAGGTTTCCTTTCTTCAAGCAACAAATTCCTTGTTAGAGGTCATCAAATCAACTTATTCTTATTGCTTAGTCCTTGCTCTTGCCATTCTTGTCTTCAATGTTTTCTTGATTCAAGATGCAAGAATTTAACAATCTTGAATGGTAAGTTTCCCACAGACAATAGTAAATGTTGTTGCCTAAATTTAACCAATAGAGATTTATTTCTTTAATCTTGAAGATAGGATTAGGCTTATAAAAGAAAACATGGTTAGTGGGTACCGGAGGTTTATCTAGCGTAGCCACTTCAATGCTTTAGTTGGCAAGTTTATGGGGAATGATTAGAAAAGTAGAAGAACTTATGCATATGTCTAAAATCTCTTACCTAGGGGACCTAGCCTTTATTTATAAGTGATGGATGAGTTATTTTAGGAAGATATGTATGTCATCTTAAATAAGGAAGTATATCTTTATGGGTTTACTCCTAAATAGGTAAGTGAGTGTTGTGTCCCTAACTAGGTAATTTACTATAGTTATGGTAGACTTTGACACCTAAGGTCTGGATGGTCTTGAGTCAAGACCACCTTGGGTAAATTCTTGGGCTCTGTGGTCTCAATAGCTTAGGCTCCAAGAGTCCATGTAAGCCCTAAGCTAAACTTCACTACATAAGTAATTTTGATGGTTAGGGATAATTGTGGGTTGTAGTTGATAAGTCCCCAACTTACCATGGTCGTAGTAGGCCTTTGGAGCCTACTGTCTAAATTTTTCCATCAATAAAACCTATTGTTACATGTTATTGGAAATATGAGTAGTAGTATGAGTAAGTAGCTCTATTATACAATACACCCACCTGTATTTTGCTCTATATGGTAAGTTCCAATTGAGTATCAAGAGTTAAAGGATAAGTTCTAGATAGCAATTTTTTAGAACTTGTTCCTGCAATTTATGGTGTAGATATGATGTCTTGATAACCTATGCCCAACCTAGAACTTGTACTTAACCTATACTTTAGGATATATAAGATACATGTTCAAGGGTACCCAATATGCACTTGTAAAATTTGCAAAATAATATAATATGTTTGTATGTGTCTATGTGAAAAAATAACCTTATATTTTTTAGGTGAAGAGAACTAAAAGAATAAAAACAATATCATACAATCTATCTAGATGTATAATCTCTCAATTAAACCATTTGTTGTCTAAATTAATTTTCTTTTTCTTTTTTTTTTTTTTTTTGGTCTATTATGCCTACTCTCTCTTGTATTTGGAATATGATTATGAGAGGGAGATATATTGAGTCGCCTACTCTCTCTTGTATTTAGAATATGATTATGAGAGGGAGATATATTGAGCACCTAACTATAATCTTGATTTTTACCTAATGTAGTGTTAAATCATATCTTCTTTTATTTTATGCATGTATCTTTATGCATTTACCATTTAATTGTTTTGCTTAAAAATGATGCCTTTTAACATTTGTGTTTTGTACTAGTAGACGTTGCACTTGCGATGCATATGCAAATTTAAAAACATCAAAAGTATCAAATTTAAATTCATAATTAATAATTAATTTTGTGAAAGAGCAAAAAATAAAAAATATTAAAAAAAGGGTTAGTAGTAATATGTACTTAATAAATATGTATAGGAAAGTGTGAGATGTGGGGGAGATAATATAGTGGAAAATGGGAAGGCGAATGTAGAGAAGTACTATTTAATGAGAGAAAGAAAATATACTTGTTTTATACATGGAAGCAGGAGAATATATTAAGAAAAAAAGTGGAGAGAGAGTGGGGGAGAAAAAAATGAAGTAAAAAAGTAATGGGGTAGAAGAAAAGAAAGGTGACAAAAAAAAAAAAAGAAGTTGACAAATTTATCCATGATATAAGATATTTGTAATTTAAAAAAGTTATTTTACTATTGGTATTTTTATTGAATAATATTATATTGAGATTAAATAGGTAATTTTAAGGAATAACAGTTACATAACATCCTTAAGCTTCAATAATATAGATAATATTTGAAAAGCAATATTTTATATGGAAGAAAAATTTAACTAAAGTTTGTTATTAAAAAAGTGTGAAGTTGAACTTTATGGGAAGAGAAAAATTTACATATCTCATAAGGTATCTTATACCCTATAAATTTTATATGGTAACTTGTACCCTATAAGTTTTATATGGTAACCTTCCAGGATACAACTTCTAGAGTTGTATAGAGCAGATTTTTTATTCTAAAAATTTCAGAACTTACACCTATAAGGTATAGGTAGAGCCTCATATTTTATGTGTCATGATCCAAGAGTTTAAAGGCAAGTGAAGGTGTTTAACTCAAGTGTATTATATGGTAAGGGGTGTTAACAAGCGATTTGTTCATGGGGTAAGGTATTTTCTAAAGATAGATTTGGCCTCTTATGAGTAAACTAGTCGAAAGCTAATGTCGCTCTCTTGATGATGTTTATGGCTATAACCAATTGTAAAGTGGAGCCTCTCAAACATGTCATTCTATTTTATGGGCATTCCTTTATATGTTTCTAGTCATTTCTTCTATTGATTAACTATTGGACATGACTTGTTTTGAGTTCATTACTCATGCTTCTTTCTTAGGTTTTGATCTTCACAGGTTCTTTAACCAATTATGATCTTAACTTTTCTCATCCAGAAGTTGCTTTAATTTCCTCCTTTGTTTTTTATTAACTCAACTTCCCTTACAAGAATATAAATCTTTTTGTTTTGCACATAAGTTAACTTGGTTAGTAATATTAAAATATATTTTATTATCATAAAAATACCTTTCATTCAGGTTTTGAGATTAAATAAACTTTTAAAGCACAAATTGAGCTGTAGGAGGTGCTTTCGAGTTGTTGAAGAGGTCAGTAGAAAGCTCTAAGTATAACAACACAATTTCTTTTTCCTATTCTCCAACTACACATACGACTTTGTAACCTTTCTAAATTTTGAAAATTTACTTCAATTTATTGAAATCCAATTTTTACTTTTAAACTTAATATTCTCTTTTGCAAAAAGCCTTAGTTCTCACAATTCCACGTACTTATAAACTTAATATGAAAGTATGGATGTTTAGACTCTCAATCGTTAGCCGAAGTACATCTAATATGGCAATATGCACTTATTCTTTGGTTACTAATCTTAATCTTTTTTTGCCAGAAATTAAGATCGAACTGGCATTGTTGTTTTTGTAATGCTATTTAGTGTTTATAACACATTATCTTTTATTTTAAATGGGCTAAGGTAATTTGGTTTGCTCTGTTCAATATTTAAATTGAGCATATAACCAAGACCAAAGTAGATAGTTGGATAAAGGAGATGATGAGACGTTTAGGGTTGTTAAGTGCAAGAATACAAGAGCCTATTTCACGCACTATTATCACTATTAGGTACATTTAAAATATAGAAACTTCTGTGTTTTCAATAATCAGAAGCCAAGTTCATTAGTGAAATTGGTTTGACAAGAGTTAGTTGTTTAAGTTTGCTGCAATCAAGAAATGACTAGACCACAACAACAATTTGAAGATATAGCAAGCTAGAATGTTATAAATGGAAGTAATCTTTGAAGGAATAAAATTCACTCAATCAAGAAATCAAATACTTAGAGTAGAAAGTCATGCTTATGGCATTTTGGTTTTCTCAATTGTCTCTCTTAATTTTTAGACACTAAATCATAGCCTTAGATAGTCAGGGTAAGATATAAAAATAATCACATGCAATATGGTACATCAATTGACACTTTAATGACCAAAAAATTACAACACCTAAGCAACTATTAAACATATAATATTACTTGGTTTAATTAATTTCAACATTGGCTCCCCTAAACTAAGTCTTTAAACTTCACTACGCCAAGCATCTTCTTTATCATCAAAAGTGCATCTGCTTTAAGTGGCTTTGTAAAGATATCTACAACTTGCTTTTCAGAGGAACAAAATTCAATCATAATCTCATTGTCCTTTACCAAGTCATGAATAAAATGCTCCTTAATGTCAATATGCTCATTGTTATCATGAAACATTAGATTCTTTATCAAAGCAATTGTTGATTTGTTATCATGTAAAATTTGGATAAGCTTAGCTTATTGATGTTGTAACTTACTTAGCATTCTTCTCTACCAAACCACTTATGTTGTTTATCCTACTATATATTCAGCCTTTACCATTGAGAGAGCCACCATGTGTTGCTTCTTAGATGACTAAGAAAAAGCTCCAACCCCAAGATGAAAAGGAAAAGCATAAGTAATTTTTTGCATCTCAACATCACTAGCCCAATCACTATTTTTATAGCCAATAAGCTCTACATTATCAGTATAAGAACAAAAAAGTTCCATCATTAAGTGTATTTATGATGTATCTCAAGATATGTTTAGCTACCTACCAATGAGATTAATGCAAAGCCCCTACAAAGTTACTAATAATGCCAATAATGAACATAATATCTAGTCTAATAGTTGTCAAATACCGCAAGCTTCTGATAGGAGTAGAGCTACAAGACCCTTGACTCGAGCGTGAGCATGGGGACTTGAGAGCTTAGTAAAGCACATTCTTCTTTCCTAACCTACACTAAAGAATCCGAGTTGCTTCTATTTACCAATTTGTTGCCATTTCCGAGCTGAGCTCTCTCATGCCAATAAATTGTCTTTAAATGCTAACTTGAGAAGCATGTAGCTAATAGCTTGGCTCACTTACCCACCAGCTTAGTAGACCTTGTTTTCAGCACATTTGAACTAAAATTACCCTGGAAGAATCTATAGCTCAACTCGACATCAACTAAGCTGACGATACTCCTTTGTCCATTTCTACTAGAAGTACGCCCATAGCCGCTAGCCATGTATCTAAGCCCTTTACATGTGGAATCTACTGTACGAATTATATGTTTTCCCAATGTCTCCTTTATACCCTTTTTACATTCCTTATACTTCACACATTTTGGACATTACCCTTTTTGTCTTTTCTATATTTAGTAGGATGCCCTAGATTTGTGGGTATAAATACTGTTGTATTTTGTAGCTACAAGATGATTATCTTGGTATTATCGAATATACTGGATTATCCTTCTTTGTGAGAATTCCTTTGCTTGCTTAACTTCTCCACTCTTATCCTAAGCCTTAAGCAAGGCTGAATGATGAGTACTCTCTTTAAACTACTCATGTTTCATATCGAGCTAGCTTGTTCCTCGGTCGGTCCTTAGTGCATCATATCCTTAGAGTTGATCATAAGTTTTTGCTTATCTTTTGCACATTCCACTCCCATTTCAAGCTTTCTGTAGGCTTAGATGCATCCCTTAGATACAAACTCTTTGTCTGTTCTTAGTATAGCATATCATCTTGGTATCAGAGCGGAGGTTCTTGTTAGGTAAGTCACTATTGTGTTGTATCATTGCTTTATTGTAGTAATTGCCATTTATGTCTGAGTGTGTTGAGTAGTGAAGTAGCTATTGAGATTCTATTCGAGTTATTTGTCGATGTTTGAGTATGTAGTGGAATTGGTGGTTATGATTTACTTTGGTGATCGTTATGCAATACTCTATTATACTTTAGTTCAAGCTATGGAAAAACAAAGCAAGTAGTAGTTGCGTATTTCTATATAGTTAGTGGATTGATTGATTGGAAGCAGTGTATATTGTTTCTAGGTAGTACAAGTGTTGTCTGTTGTTATGAGCATTATATTGAGTAAACAATGATTAATTCAAGTGTTAATGCTAATATTGGAGATGACAATAGCAGTATTGTTTACTGTGGTTGACAAAACACCCCTAGATGTTTTGACGAGCGATTCGATGAAATGGCGAACTTAATAGTAGATCTAACTTGAGCTATACATGCATTGGCCTCCTGACTTATTGAGGTTAATCAAAATACTCCCAAGTTGCTCCTAAAGTTAGAGGTATTCCACAAGATGCCCAACCTATGCATAGGTAATACCCAGCTAGGTAAGACTAAGGTGGAGGAGTAAGAGGACATGTGTAAAGAAGAATAAATCTAGGTAAAGTAGATGAGGATGAGAGAGATAAGTATTAGGAAGCAAAGGATAGAGCTCATGCACTTCAATCTATCTTTTCTATAAAACTCTAAGTTTCGACCTTCAATGGATTTGGAAATGCTGATGATTATCTAAACTAAGAGGAGAAAGTAAAGTAAGTCTTTGAATATTATCAATATGAGGACTATGGTAAGGTCTAAACTGTTGCTATGGAATTCTCAAGGTATGCTACAATGTGGTGGAGAAACTTTCAAACCATGACAGGACGGGCTAGATATAGGGAGCTTAGTACTTGGCTCGAAATGAAGCAAGTCCTTAGAGCCAAATCTATACTAAACACATTCTTACAAGATACTTTTACTCGACTACAAGAATTAAGGCAAGGAAACTACACTATTGATGAGTATGTGTGAAAGTTTCAGGTGCTTATGATCCAATGTAAGGTCAATGAACCCTTAGCCTAGGTAATATCTAAATTCTTGACTAGATTGAAGTTAGAAATACAAGACATAGTAAAGATACAATAGTTTGCTGCTTTGGATGAATTTATAAGGATTGATAAGCTTACGAAGAGGTAGAGAAGGAATAGGACAATCCGACTTCGACTAAGCAGACTTGTTCAAGGTAGCCGACTTACCTATGTTAGCAATTGAGCTCAATATAGTGCTAAACCTAGTAGGAGGACTGAAGTCTTGTTTAAGTAGAAGAATTACCTTATCGACTAAGAGGTGCTAAAGAAGACTTATGAGAAGGGTCAAGGATCAGGATGGAACATAAGCTAGATTAAGTGCTTTAAGTATTAGAGTTTTGGTCACATGGTTGCTTAGTGCTCCATCTGATGTACTACGGTCATCAAAGGCAAAGTCCTTACCATCAAAGTAGACAATATTGATGAGGAACCAAAAGAAAAGGTAGAGTCGAAAGAGGAAGTTAAGGAGAATGGTGAAGAGATTGTAGAAGAAAACGTATATGCTAAAGATTTGGACAAGCTAACTTTAGTTGTCCAGCGAGCTCTAAGCCTTAAACCACCTATTGAGGAGAAGCAATGAGAGAACTTATTTCACATCACCTGCAAGGTGAATGAGCAAGTGTGCACACTCATAATGGATAGTGGGAGTTACATTAATGTAGAATCTATCTACCTGGTTTGGAAACTTAAGTTGACCTTATCATATCCAAGGTCGTATAAGCTACATTAGTTAAACGAGAAGGAAGTACTACATGTTACTTAGCAAGTGTTGCTGGGGATTTTAATTGGGAACTACTTTGATGAGATTCTTTATAATGTGCTATCCATGTGCAGATCTCATGTATTATTGGGCCAACTATGGTTGCCTGATCATAGAGTCATTCATGATGGGTTTAAGAATACATACACATTTGAAAAGGATGGGAAGAAGATTACCGTAAACCCCATGATCTCAAGCTAAGTGAGTAAATTGTTAGCCAAGTTAGCCTGAGGATCTAAGAAGACATTAGTATTGAACCAATCTAAGCTCCGAGAAGTCATTAAATTCGATGTGTGGATCTTTTTGCTAATTAGAAGACTATTAGAGTTGAAGGAGCAAGCTATGCTATCTGAAGAGGTCCAAGAATTGTTAGATAAATATGCTAACCTATTTCCTGTGTAGGTTCCTGAAGGATTGCCCCCTTTTTGAGAAATTAAGCATTGCATTGATGTGATACCTTGTGCCACCCTGCCAAACAAGTCTACTTATCGAATGAATCCCAAGTAAGCTGCCATGCTCTAGAGATAAGTCAACAAACTATTGGAGAAAGGATACACGAGAGAGAGTCTTAGCCCTTATGTTGTACTTGCATTATGTATACTAAAGAAGGATGGTACTTAGCATATGTATATGAATAGCAAAGCTATGAATAAGATAATGATCAAGTATAGGTACCCTATCCCAAGATTAGATGATATGCTTAATAAATTGAATGGAGCTAGAATCTTTAATGAGATTGACTTGAAGTCTGGTTGTGATCAAATTTGCATGAGACATGGAGATGAATAGAAGACTACCTTTAAGACTTGACATGGTCTATATGAATGGATGGTAATGCCCTTTGGCTTATCAAATGCTCCAAGCACTTTCATAAGGTTGATGAATCATGTGTTAAGAGATTTGATCAAAAGGTGTGTTGTGTTTTACTTTAATGACATCCTTATATACAATGCCAACTTTTTAAGTCACACCAACCATCTCCAAGTTGTGTTTAATGTACTTTGAGCTGAAATTCTCTTTAGAAATTTGAAGAAGTGGTATTTCTGTCAAGAAGAATAGTCTTCCTTAGATATGTTATGAGTAGAGGAGGTATACGTATTGACATTAAGAAGATCTGAGCCATTGTTGAATGGCCAACCCCAACCACATGTACTAAGGTGAGAAGCTTCCATAGATTAGCTTCCTTTCATCGATGCTTTATCAAAGAAGAATGTGAAGTTCAAGTAGGGAGAAAGAGAAGAAAGAAGTTTCACCTAAGTGAAGGAGAAGTTGACCTATGCACTTGTGTCGGCTTTACCTAACTTTGAGAAGGTGTTTAAACTTAAGTGTAATGCATTAGGTGTTAATATAGGTGTTATGTTGATGCAAGAAGGTCGACTTGTTGCATACCATATCGAGAAGTTAAGAAGATCATATTTGAATGACTCTATGTATGACAAAGAACTCTTTGTGCTAATTCAAGCTCTTTAAGTATGGCAACATTATGTTTTGCTAAGAGAGTTTATCATAAATACCAACCATGAGTCCTTAAGATACCTTAAGATTTAGACCAAGCCTTTTACAAGACAAGCCTAATGGGTTGAATCCTTAGAAGGATTCACTTTTGTGATTAATTATAAACAAGGAAAAACCAATGTGGTAGCCAATGCCCTGTCAAGAAGATATATTCTTCTTACCAAGTTCAATATGAGTCTATTAGGATTTGTTAGCATCAAGTAGCAATATCTTCAAGATCCTCATTTTGGTCCTATATTTGGACATTGTGGAGAAGGAAAAACAATAGATGGTTATCATGTAGAGGACGGATATCTACTCTAAGGAGACATGCTATCTTTGTCAACCTATTCCTTTAGAGATTTACTAGTAAGAGAAGCTTATTTTAGTAGACTTTCTAAACATTTTGGAGAGAGAAGGACATATAAGCTATTGAATGCGAGGTTCTTTTAGCCTAATATAAGGTACAATGTACACCTTATGGTTGAAAGTTGTACATTCTACAAGAAGGAAAAAAGCAAAGCTAAGCAATAGAGAGCAATACCTTTACTTATCCCAACTAAGCCATGAGCTGATTTGAGCATGGACTTTGTCCTCAATTTACCTTGAACTGACTAAGGTAAGGACTCAATGATATAACTTTATGCCCTATACTAAAACTAACTATGCTTCAACTTTTGCTTTACTCTTTTTGCAAGAGATTATTTTCTTGCATGGAGTGCTAAGGAGTGTGGTGTTGGATCGAGACCTGAAATTCTTAAGCCATTTCTAAAGAACTCTCTAGCGTTAGATGGAAACTAAACTACTTTTTAGCACTTCCTATCTCTCCTAGATCAATGGCTAGATAAAGGTCATCAATCACTTTAGGTTTACTATTACAAGCTGCAGTTAGAAGGAAATAACCAATTAGGATATATGCTCGCTTATGGTAGAATTTGCTTACAACAGAATAGCACATGCCACCACTATAGATGCCCCACTTAAGGTCATATATGGTTTCAATCTTGAGCTTCCTTTTGATCACAACCCAATGCCATCGTCTAACCAAGAAGACTAAGAATGCAGGAGCCAGAGCTCAGTCCTTCCAACAAATATACTAGAAAGTTACTCGATAGATCAATCGAGCTACTAAGAAGATGGAAGAAAAAGGGAAGGCAAGGAAGTTGAAGTAATTTTAGCCTGGTGACTTAGTGTAGATACACTTGAGCAAAGAAAAATTCCCAAGAAGAAGAAGGAAAAAATTGTGCACCCAAGCTAAAAGACTATTCAAGATACTCCTATAGATCAACAAAAATGCCTATCAAGAGGAACTGCTTGAAGACTTCAAAGTATCTAACGTATTTAATGTTGCTAACCTCAGTCTATATTGATCAAACAAAGAACGACATAAAGATTAGCTTGATTTCATCCTAAATCCAAATCAACCCAAGAGGGAATGATAGCAATAGAGTTATAGGATCCTTAACCTAAGCCTAAGTACGGGGACTTAAGAGCTTAATAAGGTACATTCTCCTTTCCTATCCTATGCTTGAAGAATTTGAGCTACTTCTATTTGTCAATCTGTTACCACTTCCGAGCTGAGCTCTCCTATACCTATTAATTGTCTCTGAATGCTTATTCAAGAATTACCCAATTGATAGCTTGGCTCACTCATCCACTAGCAATCGACCTTATTATGAGCTACCTAAAACACGTTCAAGCTGAATTCATCTTGGAAGAATCTGCAACTCAACTCGACTTGACATCAACTAACCTAACTATACTCCTTTGTCTATTTCTGTTAGAACCTCACTCATCGCTGCTTGCCATGTGTCTAAGCCTACTATAAGTAAAGTCTACTACACAAATCATATGTTTTCTTGATTTCTCTTTTATACCTTTTTTACATTCTTTATACTTTACTAATTTTGGACATTACCCTTTTTGTCTTTTCCATATTTAGTAAGATGCCTTAGATTTATGGGTATAAATGCCATTGTACTTTGTAGCCATAGGATAATTATCTTAGCATTATTAAATAAAATGAGTTACCCTTCTTTGTGAGCATTCCTTTGCTTTCTTAACTTCTTTGCTCTTATCCTAACCCTTGAATAAAGATAGGTGGCAAGTAACCTTTTCAAGCTACTCGTATGTTATATCAAACTCATTCGAGAGTCCTCAATGGTTCTTTGGTATGTCATATCCTTAAAGCTAATCGTGGGTTTTTGCTTGTCTTTCACACATTCTACCCTCTTTTAAATTTTTTGGTGATCTTAGAACCATCCCCTAGATGAGGTTGTCTTAGTCTATTCTTAATGTGGTATATCAAGCTTCTAATCGATCTTTTTGTAATTAGTTACATTAACTAAGTAACATTACTATCTCTAACTAATTTTAATCTCTCTTTAGTTGGCGTCAAGATTGGTTTACATGAATCCATCCTAAACCTTTTCAATACATCACTTATATACCTTTTTAGAGAAATAAAGATTCTAGAATTTATCTATTTCACCCCAATACCAAGGAAGTAAGATATCAAATCCATATCTCTCATCTCAAATTCAACAATCATAGCCTCTTAAACTTTACTGGCAAATTAGAATTATTATCAATGAAAATTAAATCATCAACATATAAACACACAATAATAAGATCATCGTGCAAATTTGATTTAACATACAAAGTATGCTCACTCATTCAAACATCTCTGAAAACCATGATCAACAAAATAAGAATCAATTTTAGTGTACCATGCTTTGGGAGCCTGCTTCAAACCATACAAGGTCCTTATCAATCTGTACACCTAGTCTTCCTCCCCCTTTTTTGCATAGTGAGGAGATTATTCATCATGCACCTCTTCCCTAAGTACACCATTCAAAAATGCAAACTTAGTATCCATTTGGAAAATTTTTCTAACTATTCTAAGCAATTAATGAAATAAACATCATAATAGTATCAAGTCTAGCAACAAAAGCAAAAATCTCAAAATAGTCAATACCTAACTTTTGTTTGTAACCCATTGTAACCAATCATGCTTCAAAATGATCCACCTCTTCATTAGACTTGAACTTGGTCTTGTACATCCATTTAACACCAATTAGCTTCTTATGCTTGGAAAGTGTAATAAGCTCCCATGTTCTACTCTTTTCAATAGAATGGATTTCATCATCCATTGCTTTTATGTAATAATAATCACTAACAGCTTCCTTAAAACATAAAGGTTCAAAATCTACAAATAAGGCATAATGCACTCCATCATCAAAAGAACTACTAACGTTACCAAACAGATAATCTTCTAAATAAGAACAGTAACTGATTGTGAAACTTTCTCCTCACTAGACCAATCCCAAACACTATCTTCATCAAAAGTGACATCCCTATTGATAATCACCTTTTTAGTCTTTAGATTATACAACTTATGACCCTTTGTCTCATGACTATACCTAATATAGATACATTTATTTTCTCTATAGTTAAGTTTCTTCCTCAACTCATCAGGTACATGGGCATAAGCTACACAACCAAACACCTTGAGATGCTCAATGTTAAGCTTCCTACTGTTCCAAGCTTATTGTGGGGTCTTGTCACAAACACTTCTGGTAAGACACCTATTCAAAACATAAATAGCACATGCAATTGCTTCTACCCAAAATTGCTTAAGCAAAAATTTACTATGTAACATACATCTCACCATATCCATAATAGTTCCATTCTTTATCTCAGCTACACTATTTTGTTGAGGTTTGTACCTAGCAATTAATTGTTGCTAAATGCTATCCTTTTCAAGGAATTAATTACATACAATATATTCTATACCCCTATTAGATTACAAAATTTTATATTGACACCTACTCTACCTTTCAACATAATTCATAAATGATTCAAAGTATCACATTCTTCAAATTTATGCTTCAAAAAATAAACCCATGCCTTCCTACTAGAATCATTAATGAAAGTAATAAAACAACTACTACCACAAATGGAAGGAACCTCCATAGAGCATAAATCTAAATGAACAAGCTTAAGCTACTTACCAACAATGCACGCTTTCTCTTTAAGAAAAGATATGCCTGTGCTTCTTACCTAAATTGCATGATTAACATACTTTATTAGGTATACTAATAACAGGTAAGCTAGAAACCCATAATTTATAAGCAAGGAAATTGATGCTACCAAAATTCATGTGTCTAAATCTCATATGCCATAACTAATTACCATTAATAATCGTAGAAGCATGACAATAAAGTGCATCATAATTGAGCTTTAGCTTCAAAGGAAACAAGTGATTTTTAAACATGTTTACCTTTGCTATCATTCATATCAACATCACGAATTGTACAACCACATTTGCTAAACTACATGTCATAATTTTTATCAACTAGTTGTCTCAAACTTAGAAGATTTTGGCTAATGTTAAGGGAGTATAATACCTTTAAAGTATAGTTTAGGGACCCATCTTTCAACTTGATACCAATTTTACCTTTCCTATAAACTTGTGTGCTATGATTATCACCAAGCTTTACTGAAGTATGAAAAATATCATCAAAATCACTAAACAAGTCTTTCTTGTCCTTAAGATGATTGCTACATCCCATATCTAACAACTATTGGCTAATATCCACAATACTATCATGACTGGCAATCAATATGGTTTCTATATTATCAGTAGCATTCTCTTCAACTTTTGCATGAAATTTCTTATCATTCCTTGTTTTGGCACCATAATCTTTATTAACATGGCCATATTGATTACATTAAATATAAGCCTTACACTCTGCCTATCTTTGATCATACTTCTTGTACTTATAATATTAAATAGATGAGTTTTCATAATTTTGATTAGACTTAACTTTTCCTTTCTACCATTAATTAGATTGAAAATTCCTTTCATCTCTACCTTTCCTTTGATTAGAGCTGCTACGTGGATTCGTTCGCTAATCTTTCTCATTCTTAACATCTACCTAAGATTTCAAGGCTTGCTCACTTTTTTCTATAGCCCTTTCATCCAACTGCAATTCATAAGCCTCTAAAGATTCTTAAAAGTCATCAATGGTTTTAGTAGTGAGATCAATCTTCTCCTCAACAATAGTTATAGTATTAAATCTCTATGTCAAGGTATGAAGGATTTTCTTCATAACTTAACCGTTTGTCATAGAGTCATCATTTTCCCTCATATCATTGACAAGAGTCTGTATGCAAAGAAAATTATCAATAGTCTTCTAATTCTTTTCTTGTTGAAGTAATTCATACTTCCTCCTTAATGTTTATAATCGAGTCCTCTTAACCTATTCTGTACCCAAATAAGATTGATTCATAGTGTCCCATGCTTTTATTAAAGACTTATAATCGATAATTTTCTAAAACACTAAAAGTTGAATACATTGGAAAATATAATGAGTAACCTAATTATCTAATGCATCTCTGGGGTTGAAAATATAGAGAAGCACCATAATGAAGTAAACCAAAACAAATAGAGAAAAAGGTTAGTAAAGTTCGAGCAGCTACCAAATAGATATGACATACCACTAGTTCCTACTCGGTCTACAATCCATCGGATATAACACACTGGTATAAACTGAAGAGTCACTAGCCACTACTCCTTGCTAAAGAGAATATATAAGAGTTGAAATGATAATGAGAATACTAAGGTTGCTCAACGAGAGTAATTCTGTATTGATTAGTTTGTTGTTGTTGCGTACAAGAAAATGGGGGTTTATATACTCATCCACTAAGGTTACTTTACATGTATGAAAAGACAAAAGAGAATTCTAAATAAGATTACATAAAACATACTAAAAAGGGTAAAAGAGACAAAGAATATTCAATACAGAAAAGAAAGAATCATTCTGGAAAGTTGTGTTCAGGAGACATGTGTTACGTAGTGAATATAAGTTAGGAATATGATACAAGTAAGCAAAACAGGAAATGCTGACAATTAAGGGCCAATCTGATTTGGATCTGGCTAAGGACCAATTACTTCTTTTGGAGAGAAGTTAGCTTAATTCAAGGTCGAATGCCTATGGTCCGATTAGGAGCTTACCTCGACTATTATTGGGTTATCTTTTAGGTTAAAGCATCGCTACTAAACAGGGGTAGATCTAATATAAGTAAGGACTTGATAATCAGGTTAGTAGGAGTCTAACTTGGGATAGGAATCCCTATCTCAACTATGTCCTAAAGCTAAGATCCTTCAAACGAGCCCTTAGAGTCCTTTAGCTTAGCTACGTATGATTGGTCTAGGGGTTGATTCCTATCATCTGCTTGGGGGTTAAAAAGATCTGTCCTCAAATCTGGAGTGGTCTCTACTCTTTCTTCTAGGGTGCTTACAGGTTCTTCTTCTATTAGCTAATGGGGAATCAGATCGAATACATTGAAAGTGGAAGAAACACCATAGTCATCGGGCAACTCGATCTGATAAGCATTACAATTGATCTTCTTCAAGACCTTGAATGGAGAGGAGATAGCTTATTTAATCTCAAGTGTAGGAATCGTTCTCGACTGGGGTGTATCCACATTAAGTCTCCAGGGCAGAAAAAAACAGTTTGATTGCCTCAGTTACCAATTTCTCCCTATCTCTAATTGAACTTGGTGATCTTCTTGGTTATAGACTAGTGTAGCTCATGCAATTCTTAAGCTCAATCAACTCTAGATAGACTTTCTTTAGAAGTTGCTGGGACGCCAATCATATCCAGGGGAATTACAGAACTCAGGTCGTAGACGACCTCGAATGGGGTCTTCCCAATAGTGTTATGAACAATTTAGTTGTATACGAACTCTACGACCGGTAGGCTAATATCCCAATCCCTCAAGTTCTTCTTTACAACAGCTTTAAGCAAATTACCTAATGTCCTGTTCACCACTTTAGTCTGGCCATTAGTCTAAAGGTGACTACTAGAGCTAAATACAAGTTTAGTTCCAAGTCTTCTCTAAAGAGTCTTCTAAAAATAACTCTAAAATTTTGTATCTTGGTTTGAGACAATAGTCTTCAATACCCTATGTAGTCAAACAACCTCTTACAAAAACAAATCAGTAATAAATAAAGCATCATCAGTCTGATGGTATGAAATGAAGTGTACCATCATGCTGAAGTGGTCCACTATAACAAAAATAGAATCTTTTCCTCTAGACATCTAGGACAACCCTAGGACAAAGTCTATGCTGAGATTGACCTAAGGTAAGGTTAGTGTTGGCAACGACATGTACTCTCCATAGGGTAATCTCTTCCCCTTAACTCGCTTACATACCTCACAACACCTTATTACCTTATAGATATCCTTAGCTAGACTAGGCCAATAAAAGTTTTCCCTCAACAGATTGGTTGTCTTGGTCTCCCTAAAATGACCAGATAACTTCCTTAATCAATAGCTCACATGTAGAGTAGTTTAAAATGCATAGCCTACAATCATTGAATAGATAGCCATCCTTAAGATAATATCCTCCAACAATTACCCTTTCTCGATAATGTTCGACAATAGGACCAAAGTGAGGGTTAGTAGTATACTATTCAGTGATGAGTGAGAATCCCAATAATTTTGTCCACAAAGTGGTCAGTAGAGTTTGTCATCATGATAGAGCATTAGTGAGCACATTTGTGCTTCCTTTCTTGTGCCAAATTACATATGAAAACCCTTCCATAAATTCCAACCACTTGGCTTGCCTCTTCAAAAGCTTGTTCTGACTCCCAAAATACTTTAATGAATTGTAGTTAGTGTCAATAACAAACTCTCATGGTAGCAAATAGTGTTGCCAAATAGGAAGGGTTTGAAAGAGGAAGTACAACTCTTTCTTGTACACAGAATAGTTCAAGGCTAGAGCACTAAGTTTCTTACTATCTCCTGCATCAGGATTGCACCAATTCCAACTCTCGATGCATCACATTCTAATTTGAAGGGCTTGTCAAAATTTAGCAACGATAGGACAAGTACCGAGGTGAGTTTTTCCTTGATCTCTCTAAAGATTTGTTCAACTCAATCGTTCCACCTGAAACCTTCACTCTTCTTTGTCAACTCAATCAATGGGGCAGCTATTATACTAAAGTCCTTAATAAATTACTTATAGAAAGAAGCTAGGTCATGAAAGCATCGGACATCAATGACATTCTTTGATGTCAGACATTCTAGAACAACTTTGATCTTTTCCTCATTTGCTCGAATACCTTCCCTTGACACTACAAACCCTAGGAAAACCACCTCATTCTAGCAGAACGTACACTTCATCGTATTCCCATACAATTTCTTAGTTCGCAAAATGTCAATTACGTCACAGAGATGTTGAACATAGTTATCTAAGTCAACACTATCTACCAGTATGCCATCAAAATACATGACTACATACCTTTCAATTAGAGGGCGCATCATATGGTTCCTTAACCTCATTAATGTGCTCAATGCATTAGTAAGTCTGAACGGCATAACCAACCATTCATAAAGTCCGTGCCTATTCTTGAAGATAGTCTTCCACTCATCTCCTAGTCTCATATGAATCTAGTGGTAGCTACTTCGTAAGTCAATCTTTGAAATATCTTACATCGTAAAGCTCATCTGACATGTCATCGAGAATTGATATCAAGTATCTATACTTAATGGTAATTTGGTTAATTGCTTGCTATCAATATACATACACTATGAACCATCCTTCTTCGGAACGAGTAAAGTTAGTACAACATAAGGGCTCATGCTCTCCCATACATATCCCTACTCTATGAGCTCATCTACTTATTTCTTTAGCTCGACAGGCTGCACAAGGTTCACTCTATATGTAGGTTGGTTCAGTCGGGCGACGCTTGGCTGTAGATCAATACAGTGCTCTATGCCTTGGATTAGAGGCAGTCTTCTAAGCAGTTCTTCCGGAAGTAGGTTGGGAAATTCATTTAGCTAACTTCGGATCTCTTTTGGAACATTCTCTAATTCTCTCATCTCTAACAATCTCCTAACTAATAGGAACATGGGTTCATCAACCTTCTCAACAAATTGAAGCTCTCTTCAGCTCATAATAAAGGTCTTCTTCTTACTACCTCGGGTGAGTTGCTTGTGGGGTTCATTTACTTGGGACGGGGTCAAAGATTGCAATACAATATTCCTTCCATCTTTGACAAAGGCATAAGTGTTCTTAGACTTATCATAAGTAACACATCGGTCGAACAACCAAAGTCGTCCAAGTAGTAGATGTGAAGCTCCCATAGGGACGACAATGTAAACTACTTCGTCCTAATACAAATTCCCAACATTAAATGGCATGGTCACTTGCTCAATTACGTGTAAGTCACCCTTATCATAAAGCCAATGTAGTTTGTATGGTCGAGGATGCTTAAAGGTTAGCAAACCCAATCTCCACACAAAGGACTATGCAACTACATTAGCATAACTTCCTCTGTCCATTATAATGGTGCATAATTGTCCTTTGATGGTACATTTGATGTGGAATAGATTTTCCCTTTGGTCTTCCTCAAAGCTCAATAGGGAGCTCAATACTAGCCTTAGAACTGGGGTAATCACTTATCCCAAGTCGAGGTAGACATACATCTATTCCTCCTCAACTTTTGCCTCTCGAACAACTTTCTCCTCCTCAAGCTCACTCTCTTTAGTGCTATCCACTACATCTAGCCCTTAAAGAGCTCGGCATCCTCGTCCTTATGCTTAGTAATAGTTAGCTTCTTCTTCTTCCTCCCTAAACTCTCTAACATCCAACTCCTCATCATCTTCCTCATTCTCCTCTAATTCCAGTCTTTGTCTAGTAACTCCTCCAGCTTGAGGAGGTCGAACTGGGTGATGGGCTCGACCAACTTAGCCATAACCCCTCTATTGAACATTGTCAGGTAGATTTTATGGCGGTATACTTTGGGATTGTTGCTTGTTAACTTGCATCGATGTGACTAGACTCTCAACAAGGTTTGTGAGTTTGTCAAGTTTATTGTCAATGGACCTTGGGGTGTTACTACTATTATGACTACAATCAGGTTGAGCATCACTACTCTAGTCTCTAATAACATCCTGAACACTCAAATCTGACTTAGTACAATATTTCCTAAATAGATTAATAATTCACTAGCAACTTTAGTACTCAATAGTCACTCAAATAGAATAGAAACAAACTTACCCTGTTTTTACAATGAAAAACAAAGTACAAACAAAGTAACAATGAAACCACACTTGCTATCATACAAACACACTACAATAGCTACGGAAGGAACATAGCAGCCATTAATAGCAAAGTGAACCAAAACTTCACTTAACTTCATACAATCCCTTTCGGAACCATGCTTTGATATCAGCAAAGCTGATGTGTCTCAGGAGTCGAACACAGGAGAAGCACCACAACGAAGCAAACCAAAACAAACAGAGAAAAGGTTGGCAAAGTCCAAGCAACTACCAAATGGATATGATATACCACTCGATCCTACTCGGCTTATAATCCGCTGGATATGACGCACCGATCCTAATTGAAGGGTCACTTACCACTGCTCCTTGCTAAAGGAAATAGATAAGAGTTGAAATGATGATGAGAACACTAAGGTTGCTCAACTAGAGTAATTATGTATTGATTAGTTTGTTGTTGTCCTATAATTGGTATTAGAGTTAGATTGTGCGAAATCATTAAAGCTTCAACAATTAGGAAGAAAAAAAAATTCAATCAATAAAAAATCTCATAGATGGGGTGAATTTCATCACAAATTCATGCCTTCTTAAGCAAAATCAAGATCCATTTCACATAAAGCAAAGTCAAGGTCTATTTAATCAAGACAACACTTAAAGAACATTTAGATTACATAAAGCAAAGTTAATATCCAATAAATCAAGACGATGCTTATAGAAAGTCCAAGATTTAATCATCGTTTCTTAACTTGAAATCATTTATTTTCTTTTCTTTTTGTTTTTTTTGTTTTGGTAAGGATGGCTACGAATATACATCGTGTACATTATTGTTACTAAAATTGGATGGGAAAAATAATTTCCATGAGAGGAAATTTTGGATGCAATTTTCTTGAGGAGCGTTGATGTTTGGGATGGTGTACAAAATGGTTTCAATAAACCAAAAAGATCCCAAGACATTGTTAGATGCACAACAATGAGATTTATCTAGCAATCAACTAAAGGATAATGATATTGAGGAGTTGGAACTGAAATTTCAGTATGGTGTAGTTATGGAATTGAAATTTCAAATGAATTTCCGATAGAATGAAGTTAGACCATGGAAGCTCCTAACTTCAGTAGCACTAGTCAATGTAGGCTACTCAAGAATAGCTTTAACTTTCTCATCATTAACTCAAACTCCTTTCCCTAAAACAACATATCCAAGCAACACAACCTCGCTTTGACAGAATACACATTTCTTCAAGTTACTGAATAATCTCTCGGCTTAGTGGATATCAAACATTGATCTTAAATATGCAGCATGAGTGATAAGGTTGGTACTATAGACTAGAATATCATCAAAATAGACTACAACACATTTACCAATCAATGTTCTAAGCACATGATTCATTAGCCACATAAATGTACTTGGCGCATTAGTTAAGCCAAATAACATTACCATCCATTTGAATAGACCATCCATTGTCGTGAAGGCTGTCTTCCATTCATCTCCAGGCTTCATTCATATTTAGTGGTAGCCATTCTTCAAATCAATCTTTAAAAAGATGCGGGCACCATGTAACTCATCAAGCATATCATCTAACTGTGGAATCAAATATCGACACTTAATAGTAATTTTGTTAATGGCATGGCTATCAATGTACATTCTCCATGACCTATCCTTCTTTGGTACTAGTATGGTTAGGATGGAACATGGGCTCATGCTCTCTCAGACATACTCGCGATCTATGAACTCATCAACTTGCTTCTTTAGCTCAACCGCTTGCTCAAGATTGAGCCTATAAGCAGGTCAGTTCGGTAGGGCTGCTCTAGGTTAAAGATTAATGCAATGCTTAATGCTTCTTAAAGGTGATAAACCTTTTGGCATCTTGGCAAGAAATATATTGGCATACTCTTCTAGTAGAGCTCTCACTTCGGTTGGGAAGTTCTCGACATCTCTCACCTCCAAGAGTCTTCTAACTAAAAGGAGCACATAGTCCTCGGTCTTGATTTCTCGGGCAAACTGAGCTCGAGAAATCCCTAAGGACTTCTGTTGTAGAGATCTAACAACCTTTCCTTAGGCTTTTTACACCTCCTTAGGACTCATGGGCATCAGAATTATTTTCTTCCCATCCTTCTAGAACATGTACGTGTTCCTATACCCATCATGCAACACCTTCAAATCAAACAGCCATGGTCGGCCAAGTAATATGTGAGAAGCGCACATGGGGAGGACATCACACAACACCTCATCCTTATACCTATCACCAATGGTAATTGGTACTCTAACTTACTCGGCAACATGTAAGCCTCCTTTCTCATTTCGCTAGTAAATCTTGTATGGCATAAAGTATGGTAGGGTTGGTAATTTCATGGCTTTGACTACCCCTTGTGCTATGACATTGGTACAGCTCCCTCCATCAATGATCAAGGCGCATAGCTTGCCATTCAATCTACAATTCGTATGGAAGAGGTTCTCCCTTTGCTTACTCTCATCTACTACAAATGCACTAAGAGACCATTGAACGAGCAAATGGTACTCGGCACTACCCTCAGGGGGGTGTCTCAACATGAGGGTCTTCCTAAAACTCTTCCATCATCTGTTCAACTCCCATCTCTTCTTCTCCTTCACTCATACTCTCTACTTCAAACTAGGGCTCATGTCCCTTAATAGTCATGACTTAGCGGTTAAGACATTAACCAGCCACATGTCCACAACGGAGACATTTAAAGCATTTGATTTCTCAAGTCTTTCTTGTAGAGCTTTAACCTTGGTCTCTTTGGACCTTAGGTTCCTTAGCCTTACTCTTACCTTGTCCTTCTTTTGGTCAGATCGACACTTACCCTTGACATTCCACTTTGAAACTATTTGATGCTTAGTCATTCCCTAGTCGACTCAACATGCTGCTCCTATTCAGCAATATAGGTCGACTATTCAGCTATTCGACATTTAGCTAACCTAGTTTCGTCTCTGCCTTTCAACTCTCTATGTAACCCTGATGGCTTCATCTAGAGTCATAATACTCTATAGCTCTACTATGTTACCAATCTTGTTCCTTAGCCCAGAAATGAACCTTACGATAGTTTGCATCTGAGGTTTGCTGACATCACATCACATCATGAGTAACTAAAACTCTCGAACATAGTCATCCATTGATCTGCTACATTACCTCAAATCTTGGAGACATCTAAAAGTGTTATGCTTATAGTGTTTAGGAATGAACCTACCTCTTAAGACCCTCTTCATTTCATTCTAGGTCCGAACTTCTTGTCAGGCTCTCAAGCGAACATTCTATAACTTCTTTCACCACATTACTGCATATCGAGAAAATTCCAATGCAACCACTCGAATACGAATAGCATCCTCATAATCATAAAAGTTAAACATCTTTTCAATCTTTTCTTCCCATTCTAAGTAGTCATCAACACTACCTAACCCATTGAAGCTCAGGAATTGTACTTTAAGGTGTTCGGTACCCCCCTAGGAGCCTTAAGTTCATGCTCGTCAACTTCATCATACTATTCTTCCTCTTCATACTGCTCTTTATCCAATTCTAACCTCCTTCTCACCATTCTCTTGGCACGTTGTAGTGGTGCTTAGTTCAAAGGAATAGGCTTTAGTGCACACAATTCATTCATCTATTGGCTCGACCTATCTCTCATTTCTCGACCTTGTTTAATAACTCTCTTTCACAACCTAGTCTCCAAGACTCTCTGTACTGAAATAGTTAAATTAACCACAACAACAGCAAGGTCTTGTATTTGCTCATCAGTAGTACGTAGTATTTGTTGGGTAACTCAACCATGTCCATAAGCATCACTCTTGACATCATTAATCTCTCCCTAAACACTAGGATTCGACATTCTCAAAACGATGCATCAAAAAATGCTCTTTACATAAGGAATCCTTACATGCACTAATATCATACGAATTGTGAACTATAAACTTACATTATTTTTTCAAATGAAAACAAAGTATCACAAACAGCAAACTAGTAGTGACTATAACCACACAGCTCTTGGTCATAATCTTAAGCTCTAATACCAAGATTATATGATGTGCTTAAAAGCTCAATTATCATTAGGACTTACCGTAGCAAACTCAAACTAATGGGTCATTCGAAATATCAAAGAAAATAAAGTGAGTAAGTTTACGAAATGACTAAAGTAGTTGATGTAAAGTTTCTCGGAGGATATGACATACCAACGAATACAATACGACTTAATATGACACATAAGTTCATATCAAGGTCCTCCCTCCTCTAATCTTAAGCTACTTGACAAGATTATATAAGAGTGTATAAAAAAGGGCTTAGAGAGGGTTGTCTCACAAGAATAGTATTTTCATTATATATCTGTATGGTAAGATGATTCTAACTTACAAAGAGAATGAACTATTTATAGTAAGTCCCTAAGGTAACATTACAAATAAAGAAATTATAAAAAAGTGTACATAAAAAGTGGATTCCTAGTACATATAAAAAAGGGTAAAAAGGACAAATGACAAAAATGGAAAAATATTACAATGTTAGATAAATTAGACAGGTAGCAGCATAGCACTGGTTCCATGCAAGGGCCCCCTAAGTACAGCAGTTGCATAGAAACAAGATGCAGTAGCATTAAGGACTATTGAGATGAGGAATGGGTATACCAAGTAGAATTCAAAAGAAAGTATTCGACTTGAAGAAGAATGTCTCATCACTCGGCAGGAATCTCTTGACAACTAAAAGTTCAATCATTTGGCATAGAACCTTTAGCAAGTGGATAATTGGCATCAGTATAAGAGAGAACAGAACAGGGTGTAACCTGCTAGAATTGTCAAGGAATTCAACCATCCTTCTTCCACATAAAGTTTCTCGTCATTAATAGGTTGCTAAGAGAAGATTCTTCAAGTGAGGGATTAGAGGCCTCAGAATCATATGCTAATAAGAGGATAAGTGATCGGCAACTCATCAACTATACTCCTAATATTATATTAGCTCCTTTTACAGGAATAACATAGTAGTCTATGAAAAAATTTTATTGTTGAATCATTACTACGATAGTTTGACAAACTCCCTTAAACTATAAATGTTCACCATTTCCTACCATTACTCAAAATACTGGAGTGGGCATCATTATTAGACCCAAATTGTTTAACAATAGATGACTGGATAAAGTTGTGAGTGTTTCTCGAATCTAATAACATGAGAATATTCTTTCCTTTCACCTAACCCTCTAATTTGAATGTTTTTGAGCTGTTATTCCTACCATAGCATGATAGCTTATCCCTATCTCCTACATTGCATCACATAACTCTTCATCATCTTTTTCACTATTTTGTTGAATTTTCTCTTTATCTTCTCCATCTTCATTTGATTACATCAATAATAAGAATTTTAGTCTGCAAGTATGACCTAGATAAAAAATTTTATCACAATTCTAGTAGAGGACTTTATCATGCCTAGCCAATAGTTCCGATGTAGAGAGCTTTCTATTAGGAACATTAGTTAGTTTTGCAAGAACCGATTTGTATGGTTTATTAATGAAATTTTTAGATTGAGATGAAAGTGTAGGTAATAGGGGTTTGGACAAATTACATTGGTTTTTACATGAAGATGGCTATGAGATGGATTATGCTCTTATTTTTGTGAAAGAACACTTAGTTTGATGATTTGAAAGTGCCGTAGTCATGTGGTTAAATTTGTCTTCATGTAGTCTTGCTAAACTCATTGCTTGCAATAAACTTACTGTTTTGAAAGACTTAAACCTCTTGTTGTATTATTAATATAAGACCAATAATAAAGCAATTCCTAAGAAAGCTTTTCGAAAGACCATTAACATGACTATAAAGTTCTTCAAATTCTACAATATATTCATTAACTATCCCTTTTTTTCATTAATTTCTATAGTTTCCCTTCATAATCCTTAAAGGCTTAATTCATATCATCAATGCCTCCAAAAATTTAGGCTAAGAATTTAACAAATGGTTTCAATGCGTCTATGGAAACCTATGTGCAACATGCGACTCTAATGCAAAAGATGATATTTGTAGTCTTTCTTCTATTAGAAGATGATGAAAATCAAAGAACTAGCTAGCTTTAAGAATCCAACTAGTAAGATCCTCACCTGAAGATTTAGAAAACTCTAATTTAATTTGTTTACTATATGATCATGTATGATAATTTGCAAGATTGTTGGAAGATGATAAATTAGATCCGGTGAATGTATTTTGATTCCCCATATTCACCTTAGAAAATTTACAATGGATTGTGTAAGTCCTTGTATCTGTTGTATTACCATTTTCACATTAATTTCTCAATATTCATAGAATTCTTATCGAGTTGGTCTTAGATCCTTGATTAAGATATTATATTGTGGTCTCCCATAATGAATCAGTGTAAGCAAGATCAATAACCTTCATAACTCAACACTCTTGGCCCACAACAATTGGCATGCAAATTTTGCTTAATGAAGAAGGTTTTACCAAAAATCTCTATTGTTTTTCTCTCTCTACTCCATATGCTTCTCAAAGTTAGTAAACCTTATCAATTGTTTTCTTTCTTGTTACAATATTAAGTTTAATTCTAATGGTGTATTATTATCAAATCTTCAATACATAGCATATCCTTAATCCTTGTATCTAAATCTATCTAATTATGTAACCTTTTTTTTTTATCAAATTTCNTTTTTTTTTTTTTTGGGAAAAATATAGAAATAATTTGGTCTTCCCTTCAAATCAGAACTTTCATTTCAATTGAATACAATACTCCAAGTTGCTGGCTACTGATTTTTGGGCATCGGGGAATGTGAAACGGACGCATTTTCACCCTATCCAATAAGTATCGACAACTACTATTATTTGTTTACTGATGCCTTTGTTCAAGATAACGGTGACAAGGCTGGGATCGGGGGAATTATCCTGAAAAGAGAGATGGTAGTTGTATTTTTCTTTTCTTTTTTTTATCAATTATGAGAAAGTAAGAATTTAGATCTTAATTTATCCCGATGAGAGACCAATGATAATACTATTAGTTTATAATTATCTATAATTGTACTTTTAAATTGCAAAAGATATAATCATTATACCCTACAAGAAGCACACTTGCAGAGTTTTATTGAAGGCTAGCATATAATTACTTATGTGCATTGTGCAAGTATAGTCCTCATTTCGTATTGCCATGAGATTTTACATATCATATGATCTTTATCTACATGATGTCGTTCTTCTTTGCAGGAACAGGTTATTCAAGATTGAGAAAGTGGAGATGATAAAACGCATAGAGAGAGTATTTTCCTTGCTAATGCTTTAGCAAAAGCGGGAGCTAGCTCCTAAAGTAACTATATGTTTCATCTTTCCTCATGCGTAGGGTTGATAGATTAGAACTTTGAGGAGTTATGTCAAAAAAACTATTAACTTGGACCTGATTAACTCTCTATGTTTGTATATGTCTTTTAGTAGTAACATATGTATGGTTTTACCAAAAAAAAAAAAAAAGAATATGTCTTTTCTTTTATGACATAAGACAAAGGATAATATTCTTTTTTTCTTTTGGCTAAACAATAGACGTTCATTTCTCTGATAAAACAATAAACTAACATAATATTCCCAACCACACAACCCTCCACCACCACCACCACCTCCCCCCCCCCCC
>JAMXBB010000008.1:89117983-89290347 GCA_024138015.1 Lumnitzera littorea | reverse complement strand
TATATATATATGTGTGTGTGTGTGTGTGTGTGTGTATGCGTATGTATGTGTGTGTATACTTATATGTATAAGATTATGATGTAAAGGGGTCATGAGCACCCTTTTGTTACTTTCCAAGCTAAATTAAAGATAATTAAATGGTTGCTTGACTTTTACTGCATTGTATATGTGAAATGAATTGTGTGACATCTGCATGTACTTGTGCATTACATACTGGGGCTTATCTTACTTTTTATCTTTTTCAAGTGAAAGTATCGAATCGTAAATTATCTATGAGGAACTTTTTATTGATGATATCTAGGAGGAGAGTATTGAGTGTTTATACTTCTATGATGATTAGGGTGGAGATTGATTCATAAGATATTATGGACCTATATACTTCAAGTTCTGTTTATGATGAGTAAACGATGGTATTCCCTCTCTTTGATTTATCTTGTAGACATTTTGTGATTAAAAAATGCAAGTTGTATGAAAGAACCTTACCGGATGGGAGCTTACCCCCCTAAATGAAGAATGTGATGTCAAAGAGGGATGAGCTTTCTCAATGACTACTAAGAATGAAGGACAAATGAAGATGAAGGAGTAGAAAATAAGGAGGAGGAGGAGGAGGAGGAGCTAGCTTTAACAGAATCAAAGCAAAGAAATTCTGAGTTCATGACACAATGATCTAGGTAATGCATTACTAGATGTTATTTTGTTTGAGGATCAATAAAGCCTTAGCATGTTCATGGCTAGTAAGGCATCTAGTAGGTTGTAATGATAGTAGGGTCCTAAGGTGTAACATGAGTCGATAAGAAGAAATAAATAATCCCTGAACATTTGTATTTGCAAATGAAGATAACATGAAATCCTGTGCTTGAAAATCAACTTTATATTTCTTAAACCCACACACCATGTGAGGATGGATTAACATCTAACATCTTCTCTTTCACTTGAATAATCAAGAATACATTAATTTAACGAAATTTAGATTAGTTTAGTTTAATCAATATCTAACAACATTTTTTTCCTTCATTTTAATAAATGAGTTAATTTTAAAAAATTTAGGTTATTTTATTTAATATAAAAATGATAACAAATCTTTTTGGCTCCTTAAACTCTGTAGTAGTTAACTTCCAAATAAACATGTGATAAATTTTTGAAGGAAAAGTGTATTTGGAATCCATAACCTTTACCAATTTTTCTAATTTAGTTCTCAACCTTTCTTTCCTCCCTAATTTGGTCCCTAACATTTGCAAATAAGTTATCCATTAGTTTACTATTGCTTTTTCCTTAACAATGACACATAATACCATTTTAATGGTCTACATGTTTTTTTAAATAAATAATATAATAAAATATTTCAAAAAATTAATGTCATAAGAAAAACTAAAAAAATAGAAATTTATTAACATTTATAAAAAAAAACTACAAAATTAAAAAAATAAAAAGAAATTAATAACATATACTTATATATGTTTACACAAGTATAAATATATACAAATATATATATCTAAAGTAAATTAATAAAAAAAGTTAAAAGTTAAAAAAAAAAAAAACTAAAAAATTAAAACTATTTACTTTCAACCACCCCTTGCCCTTCAATGGTTAAAATGACCACCAATCTTAATACGTGAGTTACAACCCACCATCGATGAGGGTTGGCTACTCACCACCTTAGGTGGTTGTATGATTCTCTTATAATGGTAGATGACCTTTTCCACTCTTTACATCAAGGGAACAAAGAATATAGTGGAAAACGTAATCAGGTTATGCAAACTATGCACAATCTAATAGGGTTTTATTTCATTTTCCTTATTCTTTTTTAAGTGATAGGTAAAGGCAGCCACCCACCACCTAATGAGAATTATGTAATGCCCTTAAGGTAGTAGGCAACCAACACTTGCCAGTGGTGAGTTAAGCGATTCACTCTTTGGTCGCAACCTACTTATCTATACGTAGATGATCTAGCCACCCTTGCTATATAATCTGCAAATTTCCTAAATAGAGTGTTAGAAGTTAATAAGATTTCCCAAAAAATACCCTTAGTATTGACAAGACAACTAACCTTGAACTTAAGAAACTATGCTCAAAAACCCTAATGTAAACTCCTAAAACCCTATGTGGTAGCCTTAACTCTAGTTTGACCCTTACACTCAAAGCCCTAAAATCCTGTAAATAAATGTCAATAACTAATATTAACCCTTAAGGTCAATCTAATCAAATAAAACCAACCCCAAACCCTAATAAGAAAGAGATCGATAGTCAAAGCCTATGAGAGCTCCTTAAAACCAATGAAGGGTAAACTAAGCTAAAAATGAATATTGATATAAATAACCCTAACAATAAATCCAAAACCCCAAAATGAATACTATAACACCATAAATGAACCTTTGAACACTAAAATCCTAATTAGAACCTTAATACACACATACCTTTAAAATGATAGTAAGACTCTAATCTTGAATTGAAAACCCTAATCCAACCATTGTACTTTAATTAAAAAGTAAAACTATTCAGTAATCGAAGACTAATCACTTAATTGTCTTAAAACCCTAATTTACCCTCTAAAACGTACCCAAAACAACAATAATTATCTCAATTCCTTAAGCTAATTAGACAAGATGACCCAATGGGCTTAACCAACTTAATTTAACACATTAAGCCCTTAATTGCAACTAATTTGCATCAAATGTACTAGTAATTAAGATTAAGAAATTAAAGTACATCTTAATCTACTAATTAGGTATTATATCACAATTAACTATAAGTTAAGAGTGATTAATCATATGAAACCAAAGCAACTATATGAAAATATCTCCTCAATAATACCAACATTATGCTTAAAGAGACAATATGAACCCTATAAACTTTTGGATCTAAACTCAAAGTAGCATGTAGGAGTCAATAGGTAATCCTTAGAACCACTCAAGATATAATAATAAAATCCCTAAATAAAACGATTAAACCCTACATAATAAATCGAAAAACCCTAAGGAGAGTAAAACCCTAAAACCCTAATCGTATACGTAAAACCCTAATATTGAGGAAACCCTAAAACAACTAGAAAACAATAATAGACTAACTAAAACCCTAATTAGAAGTCTAAAACCCTAATTTAACTAATGAACCCTAAGTATATCCCTGAACTATTTGCTAACTACAAATAATTCCTAATCTTTTGGAAAACCTAAATCATTAATTTCATATGTAGTTTGAAAACCTTAATCAGTCTCGAATACTAAAAAACTATTATAAACGAAGTAATAGAGGTCAATGGACTTGATTAAAGTGATAAAACATTGCAAAACCCTAATGAGACCTAAATTGCTTAGTTAAGTATAATTACAATTATGTGACTGAATTACCCTTTAATCCATCTACCAACCCCAATCTTCTTAATTAATAAATCAATAAGATCAATTAAGGAGATAAGAAAAATATGTTAACTAGAAAATTAGGATATTTTGAGACAAACCCTTGCCAAATCAAGTAAATGATCATGGAGCAAGTGGTCCTCCCTTGATCTTTGTATCTTTTTAATCAATTAAAGCAATATCTTGTCCTCCTATCCTACCTTCTTGATATGCAATTTCATTGCTTCAAAACCCTCATTTGACTCCATTTTTTACTCTTAGAAAACCCTAGGAAACACTCTTAAAAAACATGAACAAAAACCAAAGGAAAAAGGAAAGAAAACAAAAGGAACTGTTAGATGTCCCTACACTCATCAATGCCTTTTAATATTACTACCACCACACACCACCAAATCACATACAACCACTACCATTTGAACCATCACATCCCCTAGTTTTTTGTCTCCAAACACTTACTTCCAAAGGAGCATATTTCACTTCATTTTTTAGTAAAAAAATTGAAACACGTATAGATTAGTCTAAGGTAAAACTCACCCAACTTCAGTTTTCTATTTGCAATTAGTTATACCTATGATACCTCGAGAGTTTTGAATTATAAATACTGGATAAACATGTAATAATCATGTGCATGTCATTTTAGAGCCATATAATTACATATTCATTCATATACTTAGCTAGTTTGCTACTTATATTTTACAAGTGTAGAAGATAGTTTTATATAGATAACTTGAAAATAAGATGAGAAAACTTCATGAAGCCCTATGTACCATGCATACTACTCTTTTCTTAGTGAATATTCATCTCACTTTTACCATATTATGTAATGTTATTAGCTTAAAATAAGTTAAAATGTGATTAAAATAAGGAAACACACTATAATAATGCTGGATGGAAGAAGTTGAAGGAAAGTCTAGAAGAACCCTACTTAGCCGCCACCATTAATGGAGTTAATAATTTTTTAAATTTCAATTAATTAGTGTAATAACATAATTATTTAGTGTTAGGTATGATTAGGATGTAATTAACCAAGTTAAGTAGGGTAATGATGAATTAGTGGACTAAATTAGTTTAGTTGATGATTAAGGCCTTAAGAATAATATTAGAAGCCTCATTAAATAAAAGAAACAAATCTAAAACTTAGATGAAATTGGACCAAACTTAAGACTTTTAATGGGCTTAGGCCTAAAATAATAAATAGAGTTAGACTTAAGGCCTTAAAATACAAGATAAACCCAAAAGCTCTTAAAAGAATAAAGAATAAAGCCCAATAACTTAGTGGCTAGATTTGATCTCTAAATTAAAAGGCTTATAAAATAAAAATATAAGAGGCTCATTAAGTCTAAAAGCCCATTAGGACAATCCCCTATAGGCCACTTAGTGAGTTAAGGCATTAAACTAGCAAAAAGGAGCCATTTAGGCCCATAAGAGTAACATTAAGGTACAAATTAAAAGTTATGGAATTTGAACAAAAATTTAAACTTAAAATACCTAAATAAAAGTCTAAAACATCAAGTGTAAGGTGTAACACCCAAAATTAAACCCAAAGCCCAAAATTAAGCCCAAACCCTAATATAGTCAAACCAACACTTTTGACCAATGAATTTACTTGACCTAAACCAAATTCCTACAAGTCTAAATGCCCTAATAAAACTTAACCAAATGAAAGAACACTAAAAAATAATGGAAAATGACTACAAGATCGTTAAAAATGGACTTAAAACGAAGAAGTTATGGTCAACATATAAAAATAGTAAAAACGGGAAGTTTAAGATAAGAAGGAAGGTAGTTTAGGACATAGTATTTTTGTACCTTAATTATAATCTTCAGGTAATGTAGATCTAGGGATCGACTTGACTAAAGATTATTAGGATCATCGAATGCTGAAGTTGAGTGAGTATACCGACACTTGTCTTATCTTGCATTTGCTTGTAGTGCAATGCACTAATTAATTAAATGTATGGAAATTATTATGCTTAGGGAGTTAGGATATTTATATGTACTTATATCGGTTGTACTTGTGATAAAAAATACCATAATATCTCAAAATAGAGGAATTGGTTTCTACATTGGCTGATAGGATTCTAAAGTGTCTATTATATATATATTGATTGGTCACCTATAAACAGAATTAATAATTATCTAACCTTTAAATAAACTAGTCATGCATTACATGCTTTTGTATTATACTTAAGGGAATTAGCACTATATAGTGGAGCATAAGATCATTCATGTTGGATACATTATTGTGATATGTTATTGTTATATCATACAACGTACTCGTATGATATGTTCTTACTTTGACCTTTGAGATCCACTCGACTCTAAGGATTGCAGCCCTCTACTTGAGGTTGAGCCATTTGCTACTTTGGGTCTACCAAGAGAAAATGATATTTGTTTAGATGATACATGTAGACCCGAATCCTAAGGTTCCTAAATACTTTACAACCTAAGCAATGATAGGCATAAAACCATGCTGTATGCAGCTATCAATCAACTATATGCATTATTTACATTGCATATACCTATAGATGCATTCATATGTTTGATAAATAACTTACTTATTATTGTTTGATGGTAAGGTTGGAAGGTTACACACTAAGCTAGATGTAGCTTCAATAATTTCTTTTGTAGATCTTACAAAGCTAAGAAAGATAGGCTAAGATTTGAGTGCAGAATGCTCCATCGAGTTGAGAAAATAGAATGGTAAGTTTAGAAAAGCAATTAAGATAGTCTAATTAAACTTTAAAGTATCTAAAGGCATTATTATTTTCAAAATTTAGATATCCTTATTGTTTAGTAGGTGATTCTGACTCTCTACAATTCTGGTGACTATAGATTACTAGATCATTTATAGTTTTGTCTATGTATATATATATATAGTTAAGTGGATATATGTAAAATAATTAAGTATGACTAGAAATTTATAAGCTAAGGTTTCACAACCTTTGAATTCTAAGATGGTTTTTATATTATGAGTGCATACTTGATATAAAGATTTTAGGTAAAACTACCGTATCCCCTTTTAGGGTGTTATGCTTATCCTTGTATGGCTATTTGTTTTTCGTTTGAAAAACACCAAGTTAATACTAAAGAGAAAGAGAAGGGATGTGCCCCGAAGGCTTAGGGGGTTTGGTTTGTGAATTGAGTATTATTACAATTCTTGGTTAATTTTCAAATTTTAACAATTATTGTAACCTAATAAGTAGATAAGATGCCCAAATAATAACAACAACAATAAGTGCAAAAAATAAAAGAGATAAGGATAAATAAATTAAGCCTATAGATAATGTAGAGTTCGGATCATCCTCTACTCTCTATGAACAATTAAGGGCTTCCTACACTACTTTTATTGATCACAAAATGATACTCCAAGAGCTACACATTAAGTTTGCTTCATATGCCAATCTCACACAAACTTTACAATACAATTTAATACAATGCTCTTGCTCCTTAAGTATAGTGCACTCACAAATACTTTGCAAACAATTAATCTCACTTGCACCATACTTATCTCTCTTTCTTAAAAGGTTAAGATTTAGTGTTTTTAACTCTTAACTTAGGAGACAACAGTGAAGCTCTCTTAAGTAAGTGCCAATATAATTACAAGATAAAATGAGAGTAATAGATATCTCTTTCTTAAAAGGTCAAGATTTAGTATTTTTAACTCTCAACTCAAGAGACAATAGCGAAGCTCTCTTAAGTAAGTGCCAATATACAGGATAAAATGAGAGTAATAGATATAAAGAATGTAAAAGAATGTTCGAATATTGCAATAGAATATAAGATCTTTTGTCTTCATTCTTGGGTAGTTATATAACCCTCTTCAATTTTTTCCTGTTATAATGTATTAAATGATCTCCAATGGCTACTTTATACAATGGCATTCAAACTTCATTTCATTAACATCTAGATGCTAGAACTTATGGTTTAGGAAGAATACTTGGCATCTAGATGCCAGCACCTATGGCATCCAGACGCTTGGCCCTTATTCCAGCTTTTTCTTTTGAAAGCAAACAGAACACTAACACATAGACTAGTACATATAGAAAATATGCACTTGTTACACTCCTTTCAAGCTCCATTTTAAGTTCAACAAATATAAGAATAAGTCCGAATATGTTCAATATACATTGGTTGAAACTTAGAATAATTGAATCAAGGTAAACTCAACATTGATCAAATTACATTATTAGCTAAAGTTTTTTCTCAACAAAATCAAACATGAACATTGGTTCAACAAGGTTAGTTTCTTTTTCTATTTTTTTTTATTTACCTAATTTCTAATATTTACATTTATAGACTTAATTATTCTATTGTTTATGATTTTTTTATTTACTTACATTATTTAAGTTTATAGAATTTTTAAATTCTTCTATGCTTTTATATTTTCTAAATAATTTTACTTTAATAATATATATTATTGACTTATTCAATTAAATTAATTATTTGGACCAATCAAATCGCATTCACATGTCATTCTTAATGGAAAAACTAACTGAGTACTTATTTGCAAACATTCACATATATTGAAGGCTAAAATAGATCAAAAAAGGTTGAGGACTCAAAATGCAATTTTTTCAACTTTTAAAATATTAAGTTAATTGCTTTGATAACTTTAGACCTCTCATTTAGCTAAATCATTTTTTTCTTTTCTGTCTCATTTATAGGCAGTGTTTAGTTGCAAGGTTTGGACTAAATAAAGAATATTACACAAACCAAGTACAAGGAGAATTAAATAGTATAAGGTTATTGTACTATGTTTGGTTTTATAGTATTAAATACAAAATTTTGTGCTATTCCTTATTTAAAAGATATAAGTATTAGACTTGTTATTATATTTTGACATTTATACTCTCAATATTATCTAATATTTATTTTAATTACATTTTTATATTATTTAAAATATGATTTGAATGGATTATTGAATTCACATAATTAGACAAATTATATACAATATTAAATAAAATCCATAAATTTGCTAGCTATTTAAAAAATTATTCATATTATAAAATAAATAATTTTTTGTAATATTTAATAAAATTAATATTAATTAACTCGATATTATTACAACGTAATACATATTATAATAATTATGAATTTGGAGCAGTATTTTGAGAATATAAAATATTTTTGTTCCTATCCTATGAATTTTATTTTTATATCATAGTATAAATGGAACAAAATTTGGGTCTTTTATCCCATCTATCAACTTAACTTTTTATCTAATCATAAAACAAAGTGACAAGCCAAACATAGATGAAATTTTTTTGTTCAGTTTAGTGCCATAAAAATTATACAACCAAACACTATCATTACACACAATGTTAGGAAACGACTATTTATACAACATTATATTTATGGGTTAATGTCATAAATATTACCCCAACTTTACTAATTTTTTCAATTTACTACCTATACTTACAATTAGTCAATTTAACAACCAATTGAAATTTTTCTTGTCACGTTAAGTATCTACTATAACTCCACTTAACAATGCTAATCAACATGGATTGATCAGCAAATGGATGGCCGACACGTGTCACAAACAATGACTCAAATGCATTGCTCACCAGATCAGATGCTAGCTAAATGTCCACATAGAATGCAAAAAACGAAAAAGAAAAAGAATTAACTGACTAAGATTAAAAACAAAGGAGAACCTAGATGTATAGACATTATTCGTATCCTTCCATCGAAAGTAAAGAGGAAAGTGAGGGATGGACAAGATAGAAACCCTAAAGCCTTTTCTATCGCTAGAGAAGCCATGAAACCCATAATTAGCTTCCATATAGGTTAGAATCAGTGGATCACTGTGTTGTAGGAACCCAAATTACTGGTGGATCCTACAATTCTATATAAGCAATTGTTGGGAAACCCTAAGCGACCTTACCATTATCAACCTTTTGGTGCCACACTAAGACTTTGTCGCATAAGACAACAGACTAAGCAGAATCTTCTAGTGAACATGTCAACATTTGAACCTAATGCAAAGGGAAGGTACCTTTTTCAACTTGCACTTCTTTTATGCTATAGTTATTTGACTAAATTCATATTAGAAAAAAAAGCAAGTTGTTGTGGTATAGTAATTAACAATGTGAAATTCGTGTGATTATTTAAACTATTTCACTTAAGAAAGAAATAATTTTTCTGTGATATTTGTAGCATCCCTATGAAAGCACAATACTGAGGTACTCTAATTAAGAATGTGACATTTGACTTGTTATTTAATATATTTCTATTAAGAAAGAAAATTATATTTTTGTGGCATTTATAGCTTCACAAGACTATTGTGTTTCTTAATCTATTGTTGCAATAGGTCATGTTTGTCAACTGTTACATTGTTTATAATGCAGGGTAAACTTGCTAATACATGTGGGTAGCTGATTTAAAGGGAAAGGAGTAACTAAGCAATACATCGAAGGTGAACATATTGGATGAATAGTAGATGTTGAGAAAATCAGTGAGTCGGAGCTCTTTTGCTTCCTAGGTGACTTCAGATTTGTAAATATACAAAAAATCTACTTTTTGATTCTAGGGAAAAGTATAGTAAATGGATTATTTTGCTTAGGGCTAGGAGATAATGGCCCTTACAATGCTATGGTTGCAATTGCTAGGGTCCATCGTAGAGGTGAAATATATGCGATGCATGTTGATGGTCAGGTCATTTGGGAAGGGGTGGAAGGTAATGTACGTGGTGAGTGTGATTTAGATTCACAAGAGGAAGAGGATATTGTAGAGGTAGATTGTTTATCAGACGACAATGACGAGGAGGTGCTTGTTGCACGTATAAAGAAGAAGGCGTTCATAGCAAATAGAGGCACTTATAGGATACAAGGTTTCCATATCAACGTTGATACTTTATTTAATGGTGATAAGGAAGAGATTTATAGAGTAAGGGAAGAAAGTGATGGGGATGGGGTGGTATAGACAAACACTAGTGAAGTTGAAAATACATTTACTAATGATGAGGGTAGTTTTTATATAGGTTCTAGTGACGAGAACGAGATAGAAGGTGAAGCAATACCAAAAAGGAGAATGAGCACTAAGAATCATTTTGATCCAAGTATAGATGTCCTATATATATGTGTGGGGATGGTATTTCTGAACAGAAAGCAATTTAAGGAAGCAATGACCAATTATTCCAAGCATTATATGAGGGACTTAGCTTTGAAATTGAATGATAAGAGGTGAGTTCAATTCAAGTGCAAGAATAAGACATGCTCATTTGACATCTATGCATCTTATGAGTCTTCAACCAAGGACTTTGTTGTGAAAACATTCAATGATAAGCATAGTGCATTCTATAGGCCATCATTCAAGAACTCCCGAGTTAGCTACAAAGTACTTGCAAAGCACTTCTTATCACGATTGAGAATCATGCCAAAGTTGTCTCCTATTGAAATGAAGAAGCTTGCTAAGGAAGAGTTGAGGGTGGAGGTTACCTATAGCCAATGTTGACGTGTAAGAGAGCAAGCATTAAGTCAAATACATGGGAAATTCAAGATGGAAATTGATTGTTCATGGGACTATTACAATGAGCTGAGGAAGAGTACAAAGGGTTTACCAAATATTGTAGAAATTAAGGCACAAAGGCTTAGTCCAGCTCATCCATTGTATTTTAAAGGATTGTTTGTTTATTTAGATGCTTGCAGAATGGGGTTCCTTAAGGGATGTAGGCCAATCTTAGGTTTAGATAGATGTTTCCTTAAAGGTGAGCTAAAGGGTGAGCTACTAAGTACCATTGCACGTGATGCAAATGACCAAATGTATCTAGTAGCTTAGGCTTATGTAGAGGGAGAAAGCTTCGATAGTTGGTCATGGTTTTTAGGTAAGCTGGATCTACTGGTTGGATTAGGTGTTGCATCAGGCTTTACTATTATCACTGATATGCAGAAGGTAAAATGATTCATCTCTTAGTTATCTACCTATGTAAGTTGTTTATCGATTACAAACTTGTTTTTCCTTAACCCTCATACAAGGGTTAGAGCAAGCCATTAGAGAGAAGTATCCACTGGTGGAGCACCGATTCTATGCACGATACGCCTTTGCTAATTGGAGGAAGAAACATAAAGGGAGTGAGTTGCAATGTCTGTTTTGGGCCTTATGTAAGTCAACAATGGTTGGTGAGTTATAGGAAAATGTTGATCATCTTCGACAATTGAAACCCGAAGCAGCCAATGACTTAATGTAGAAAAATCCTAAGCATTGGTGCAAGGTTATGTTTAAGCATAACACCAAGTGCGATGTTGTAGAAAACAATATGTTGGAGTGTTTCAACTCTACTATGATTGAGGTGAAACACATGTCCATTATATCTACGATGGAGTGCATCTAAAAGCAAGTGATGGGAAGGATTGCAGATAAAATTGTTGAAAGCACTAAGCGGACTCAGCAATTTACTCCGCACATTTGCACAAAGGTTGAGAGGAAAAAGATTGCAAGTTTCAATTGCAACCCGTTGCCAAATGGGCACATGGAGATTGAAGTGTTACAGCTCACAAACGGATATGCAGTTAACTTAACTAAGTAGACATGTAGTTGCAACTTATAGGGTTTGATTGGCATTCCATGTGCCCATGCTTGTGCATGCATATTATATTTGGGCTAGAATGTAGAGGATTACATTATAGTTGGTATATATTGGACAAATATAAGAAGACATACGAGCATGTGGTAATCCCTGTGCTAAGCTCAAAGTTTTAGATTAGGAGCTCATGAGAGAAAATGTTGCCTCTTATTCCAAAAAAAAAATGTTAAGGAGACCAAAGATAAAGTGTAATAGAGAGGAAGGAGAAGGTAGCACACAATATAGGAGGCGACCATAATCCATGACATGTAAGCTATGTAGCAAGAAGAACCACAATTCAAGAGCATGTCTTGGTTCTAAGAAGAAATTAGGGGAGGTAATTAGTAATTGCTTTCAAATTATTTGACATTCCATATCGCCTTGCTAAATGAGTCACTTATTGTCTAAGTAATGTGTTGTGTTCTGCAATTGTGTTTGAAATCCATAATGAGCATAATGGGGTAAATGGTTGGTAATATGCATTCCTTTATTACTTATGCACTATTATTAGCAACTTGGAAGAAGTGAAGAATATAACAGTTTTGATCGAATAAATGTGTGTGTTGTCTATATAATAGAAGGGGAAGAGCAAGATGGCACAGCAAGTTATAGATAATAGTGCCCCAAGTGAGGCTGATATGATGAACAAGCTAAATATGTAGAATGTAAGTGAAGATGTTTGTGCTGTAAGTTTTTCCCTTGTTTTGTGCTATAAGTCTGTATATATTCGTTAAATTTATTAGTGAACATAATGTTCCCTACCATTTCATGAAATCACAGCAACAGTCTGTAGGACACAAGTCTAATCATATTTCAACCAATGCTCTAGCTTATCCCACTAGTGAAGTACAATCTTCAAGGGGAAATGGACTACGATTGTCTTTGGTAAGAACTTCAATTCTTAGGACTCATTTATTCAAATAATAGTAATTTATAAGTTATTGTCAACTGATGCACATAACATGGGATAGGGAACAACAAATAAAGCTCATGTTTCACCAAGTAGAGGAAGGATTAAAAAGGCTTACATGAGTCATTTCCATGAATAGTGGCTTAACGAACAAACAACAATACATCAAGCGAAGTTACAATCTAATTTGGACAAAGCATGTGAAGAGAAACAAGCCCAAGGTGTGAAGCAAAGAGAGAAATTGACTCCATCTAGTAGGAGTGATCATTTGGCAATGGTTAATATTTGTAAGAAGAAGTAGTCCGAGACTGTACATGTAAATCTGGCTTACTCAAGCGACAAGGACGATGGTGCTAGTATCTCGACTCAATAAAGTCGGATTAGCAACAATTGAAGGCGTTAATATCGATGCATTTAAAAGAAGTGTTTTCTTACTTTTTTGTATAGGCCAAGAACCTCACTTAAATGTAGCCAAATGTGGAATTTTTTTGTCCAGGCCAATCACTACATTATAGTAGTATATATTATACAGGCCAATTACAGAATCTTTTTTTTAATGTCCAATATCAAAGTAGTAAACTTTGTATAAGCCAAATGCAGTTCATTTTTTGTGAATGGCCAAGACAAAAGTTGCTATAATCTTTCGTACAGGTTATTATAAGATTGTGGTTCATGCCTTTTTTTTGTGTCATTTAATAATTATATATTAGCACCCTGCATATTGTTAGAATGTTAGGTTGCTTCCACAAGAAGTGTATAGGTTACTATATTAGTTTGGTTATATTTCATTTACTCTATGCCCATTAGAGATTCCATATATAGACTTCTTAGACTAGAAAAGCCATTGTGGGAATAAACAATTAAGACAGTAGATGGAGTTTATCATTACAACTTTTTTAAAAGTCAAAGATTGATATAATGTGAATAAACTTGTTGAAATTGATGAGAATACATGTGCGATAAACAATCAAAAAGTCCTCAAGCCAAACTTTGTAAGATGAAAAGTTGTGTAAACTAAAACTTCTATTATAACACCTACATGTCGTAAGTGTGATCCTAACACTTGTAGCATCTTAAAACCAAAAGAACATCATAGTATCTTGCAACATCTTAACACCTACATAATTGTCTTAAGTGTGATCCTAGCCTACTGCATTAACTACCAAAGGTACTCTTACTATCAATGAACTATCCAATACAACATAAAGCCCACCCATGACATCATTAACATATATTTATAAACTTTGATTGAAGTTTGTAGTCTTACAACTTCATTGTTAAGAGAAGCATTCATCTATTGCAATGAATCATGCTCACATACCGAGCCATTAAAACTTATTGAATCTCTTAAGGCTATCCTTCACAACATGCAATTCTCTTCCAATAACCTCAGCCTTTCTACCCGACCTTCCTCTAACATAGATGTCATCAACATTCTCTCTTTGGACTAAGCTCTTCCTTCACATTTGATGCTTGCACTTTTGTCCCATCTCTAGAATGCACCCACTGGAAGAAGTTGCAAGCATCCTCCTACAAAACAACACATATGCATAACATGATGAGAAGCCATTTCTAGTGGCAATGATATATAATCAAACACCATTGCGTCAAGCACCACTTATACGTGGAGTTCAGATTAGGTTGTCAAAATGTTCACAAAAGTTACTTATTTTTACCAATAACCTTTCAAAGTACAATCACATGTGCACTATGTACATTTACTTATTTATTCCATTGGAAAGAAAATAAATTGTTTTTCTTATTTTTCAATGTATATTTTCCATAATAAATTATGCAAAATACTCTCTTGTTAACCTTAAATCGTTACAAATATAAATGCCTTCTAGTAATAATTTCAAAGACAATAGCAACAGCAATTTAATATTGGTAGATGTTAATAAGCATATCAAATGCTCATGCAAAATGAAGACATATATGGACAATACCTAGCAATTGAAATCCTAGAAAATTAACCAAGACATATAACCAAACCCCTTTGCGTTGACCCACAATTACAAAATATAAGTCCACTGCTAACTATATAAAATGCAAAATTTTGGGATTACCTTATAGAATCTTAGACATCCATAGAATTTTCATCCATGATTCGTTTCTATACTTGCAACTAAAACCCTAGCCTTTAACCTACAGTTGTAGAAGATAAGCTCACTGTTAATGGATGTTAACCGATGGGTTGAGCCATGAATGTATTAGATGACATTGCCTTCTCCGAATATATAATTACTCTTACTTACTGTCATTTTCCAATGGAGAAAATTAGGGTTTCGTGCATAATTAGAAAGCGGGTTATACCTTTTACATTATCATTTTGCTTTCAAAAATGGTAATTAACTAACACAAATTAAGATTCACATATCCAAAGATTAGGATGGAAAAGATGATTCCTTAAGGTTTCAGTAATGGTTTCCCTTCTATTTCTTCGCACACTATAAGTAATGTCTGTATATCTAGGTTCTCTTTTGTTTTTAATCTTAGTCAATTAATTCTTTTTCTTTCATTTTTTGTTGCATTCCACATGGACATATAACTAGCATCTACTCTGGTGAGCAATGCATTTGAGTCATTGTTTGTAACAGTGTTAGCCATCCATTCGCTGATCAATCCATGTCGACTAACGTTGTTAAGTGGAGTTATAATAAGTACCTAACATGACAAGAAAATTTTCAATTGATTGTTAAATTGACTAATTGTAAGTGTAGGTAGTAAATTGAAAAAATTGGTAAAGTTGGGGTACTATTTATGACATTAACCCTATATTTATCTAACTTCTTTTCCATATATGGTGAAAAAGCAGAAATAATTTCTCATATCATATAATAACTAATCACCATTGTTGATAGCAGCACCTAGTTAAGGGCCTAAACCCATTACAATTGAAGCCCAAAGGGTTAACACAAAGTAAGCCCTACCATACAAAGTTTGAGCACCTTGTCAATCTCCTCTACACAACCGACTGATAGGGAGTGTTCGATTGTCGAATCAAGCTCCTTAATAGGAGGCCACATGCCCAGGGTGTATGGCACCTCCAACACATTAAATATGATAGGATGGATGCATGTGTCTAGGTTGTATGTTGCCCCAAAACCATTAAATGTGATGAGATGGGTGCAAGGCCTGAGGCAATCATCTCTTAATCTTGTCAAAAGATCTTACTAACCCTGAGTTCCTAAACCTAAGATAGGATGTCCTAGGTTACATGCTATGGGTTAGTTCAAGCTCGAGTTCCATGTACATATACTCCAATCTCCTTCCTCTTAAAGGTAAGTTTACATATTTAAATGCCTAGTATTATTTGACATCTTGCCATCTGAGACTGATTTAAGCATAAGAGTAGCTCCATTGAATAATATCTATTGTTTTTCTCACTCTAACTATTATACAGGGTGTCTAAGGCAGTTCTAAACGCATCTAATACCAATCGAAGGATATTTTAGGCCTAAATATCTACCAACAAAATCTAAGATTAACAACTATTACCATAGATGTTTTGTGATCCATGAGAGAATTTAAGGGCTTAGAAATTTAGCAATGGATCATGACTACAACTAAGAATTAGTTCATTACCTCAACTAAAGATGGCCTAGAAATTCTGTTCCTTTTCTTAAAGTTCATCTTTTGGAAAGATAAGATAAAAATGGGAATCACAAATTGTTGTGGAAATATTGCATGTCATTTTTTACATCCATTGTTTGAATTTCAAACTTGACGGTGGTAATATTCATCCAAAATTAGACATTTTCCCACGCTTTCTTATCTTTCCTCAAAAGCTAAAATGAAATATTATTAATAGCCATTATTACCCATGTATCAAAAGAAATTTTATTAACACTCTACGTATTTAAAACAAATAGAAATAAATAAAGAAATAGTGGATAGCATGTATGGTTTTGATGGTTATGTTTTAAATATTGAGATCTTCTCTATATTTTAGAGCCCCTTACTTTTATTTAATCAAAGTTATTGGTAAATTAACTTGTACAATTCGTATTCTTTTGACACTAATCATGAATTATCTCCTAATAGGTATTTCACAATGAAATCTACTCAAACTGTATTTAATTATAAAGATTAACTAGGTAACTGAACCTCTTAACCTGTTTTTGCATGTGTAGAAGCAGAGGTCTAATCCTTGGAAGTAGGATTTCTCCAAATGACATGGGATACCCAATTGATCTTTTTTAAATAAGAAGATACTTTTACCTTTTATTGCAAATACAGAATATAAAATCCAACTTCAAAAATGTCAAAGTTTTCTTTCTTAACTTTAACAAAAACCCGGTCGGCAGCAGTCATTAATGCCCCATGGCAATAAAAGATAATCTTGGCAAATCTTTTCAATTGGATGTCTACATATTTATGGTGTATTTATTGATAAAGCTACATAGAAAGTTGCTAAATGAAAGAACATATATATGTAATAACTGGCGAACCAATTCCATCGTCCGAATCGTGGAGTATGTTCTCCATTACTAGCTCGAATTTATAAATCACAGCCATGGTGCGCATGTATTATCATATATTTTTTCTTTATTTAAATGAAACAAGAGTAAAATTCCTTTTATGACGCTTTTCTTATTTATGTTTCTATCTTTGGCGTACTCTTCGCCATCTAAATGTATGTATATATAAATTTCGGGTATTGTTCCCTTGTAGTGACACATTTCGAAGGATGAGATCTTCCACGAGTACCACAACTCTCACTCAAATTCTAAGTATTGTCCCTCTTTCTCTTTCTCTCCTCCCTCCTCCCTTTGCCAATGGTGTAAAACCAGTGGATTCGGATTCTTTTAATTTTTCTCAATTTATAAATTAATGATTAAAATTATCTAAAATTTCAAAATATTATATGATGTTATTATAATGTTATTTTCTTTTTTATGATTTCAACGGTTGATTACACTAGACAATATCTTAAAAAGTAAATCAAGAAAGATGTAAAGATAGTAAATTCAAAGAATCAATTTCCAAAATGATTACTTTGGACACTATAGTGTTGAACGTTTGAAGGATAGTATAACGGTATGTTTTCTTTTTTTCCCTAGCCAATACTAGAAACGAGTGCGGTTAGGTTGTACTTGTTAAGTAACATAAGAAAACAACATGAAATAATCATAGATTTCTTTTTCTTAACCCTTAACAAAGTATCAGGAGCTACCTAAACTGTTTTGCCAAGTACATTCAGAAAAGAATTTTTTGAAAATTGAGTTATTTCTTTAATTTGATATATTTCCCATATGTTTATTTCTTGTGATTATAAAAATATGTACTACTAACAGATATCAATGCCAATGTAGTTTAATAATCCTTCTCCAAAGATATATAATAGTTAAAAAACAAAAAGGGGGAAAGAAAACATATCAATGCTGTAGGTTGTTTTATTTTATTTAGTCTTTCCCCGGATTACTACTGCAGTGATACGTACTTGTTAATAAACAATTTCATAATATCAACGAATTAAGTAAAATCGTGAAATCTTGGAAAAATATAATATTAACAATGTGTGTAATTGAAATATAAAAAACGGTTTATGTTAAGTGAAACTTTTTTAAATATGAGGGCAAATTTCTAAGACTTGTCTAGTTTGCGCCTTCTTTTTTTATATTTTTTATAACCGGATGAGATGCATGGTGTATTGATTATTGGCCGTTCAAATTTATGTATTGTCTTAATTTTTTATATCCATTTTTATTTAGGGTTTGTTTTTTTCCTGGAAAATACCAGATTGAATTCATCGAGTTATAAGAAACCATATTACTCACGAATAATTATAATTTTAAAGGAAATAATTTTGATTCAACCATCCGGTCCCTTTCATCAATTGTGGTGTAACGGAGGATCACAACTATCGAGCATTATTTTTATGAAGCAACATTGTAGAAGTGGGTTGTGTTACTAAAGCAGCATTTGAAATTTGAAGTTTGAAATTTATATTTTTCAAAAAACACTAATTGATTGCGCAGGGTTGGAGTTACTACCATTGGATGAGATAGCTGCTAGTGAAGCTAATGGTAATAAAGAAGTTGGTCATACCATGGAATGCAAAAATAGCTTCGCTTGTAGGTCACTACTGCAGCCAGCAGGTATGACTCGCTGCTTCATCATCTTTGTCCGCTTTGCTTGCATGTGTGCTTTTAATATGTTGTCCATTTCTTAAATTTATATCTTTTATCAACTTCGGAATATGCTATTACATATAATTAATGATTAAAATTTAAAGAAAAAAAACAAATAAACAAAAAAGAAAACATCATCATGAGATCATAAGAAATTTTAAATATTTAGATTTTTTCGTCTATTGATTTTATAGCTATATTTAAAGTATATTAGATGATCAATTTCCATAATTACATATTTCACAAGAGGGAGATAGATATATGATAATATGAGAAACTTCTCATATTAAATTACTAGTGTGTCCAAAACACCTGTTAGAATATTCTATCAAATTAATAATTTTGAGTTTTTGCAGATAAGGGGAATGCTGGCTCTGAATGCTTAAAGAATGATGTTGTGATTAATCAAGGCACTTCCGCTCCAATCGTTAATGGAATCCCATCATACACAGTCCACATCCTGAATCAGTGCGCTTCAAACTGCTACGTTTGCAATATACATGTAAATTGCGGATGGTTTAGCTCGGCTAGGCTCGTGAACCCCGAAATTTTTCTGCGAATCACCTACAACGATTGCTTTGTTAATGGCGGTAAGCGTCTAGGCCCTGCAGAAAGCCTGCATTTTGAATATGCAAACATTTTGCCCTATCAGTTGAGCGTGGCATCTGTTAGATGCTGTTAATTAAACTATGTATTAAACAGAGCGTCATTTAGCTTAGAACGATTTACGGTCTTCTTCCTTTATTCAATTTTGGGCTGTTACCTTACTGGTGGAGGTGGTATAGCTCCACCATTCTTTGTATTAATCTCCTCTTATCAATGAAAAAGAGAGATAGATATATGAAAATACGACAAGTTCCTTGTTATATTATTGATGAGGGTTTAATACACCCGTTAATTAGAATACTCCATTAAATTAATGACTTGAATTATTAACAGGATTCCATCATACAGTTTAAATCCTAAACCAGTGCATTTCCGACTACTACATTTATACGTGTATTTTTTTTTTTTTAACTCAACTATACACGTGCTGGCTAATATATATTTACGTTACGTTTACTACGTGAAATAAAATTACAATTCCGCCTGTGAGAAGGAATTCTATTCCACGTGCTTCAAAGAGTCTAAATCGCAATTCTATTTCAACTTATTCATATTTAATTACATAAATATTCTAGACCTATATATAAATACTCTCTTAAGAATATTCAGATTTATAATTTGGGAAAAGGAAATTAATAATACATTTTTAAAAAATAATCCTAAAAATAGGGTTTTCTTAAAAATAATTCTAAAAATACTACAATTAAAATTGGTTTTTTGAATTGCGATTTTATAATGCACCGAAACCTGCTTTTGAAAACACGTATTTATGAATTTTGAAATGGAAGTGGCTTTTCATTCAAAAAAGAAATTGTGCGTTTATTCAAGATACGGGGGTTCGAATCCTGACGACTACATCCTTTTTGCATTATGAAAAAACTTTTGGCTGCTGTTTGTTGTTTGTATTCCAAAAACGAATGCGCTGGCCGCTAGTGAGACTCGAACCGGAGATGCAAAATGTAATTTGTAAAGGATTAACTAATACACCAAAAACTAGTTAATTGTTATTAATTTTATGTTAATATTTCAAAGTCCACTTTTCAAGAGTCGATTTTAAGTTTGATAAAGTTGGCTTTGAAAAAATCAAATTTAATTCAATGTAAAATTACATTTTCAAAACTCAAATTTATGTGTGGTATTTTGGGTTTATTTTTAAACGTATGCTATTTTTGAGATTATTTTTAAAATAATAAGATTATTTTTCTATTCCCCTAAAATTTATCAGGGCATGATTCGGAAGAGTAATACATCATACATGTCCTTAAAATATCCATTTTTCAAAGTTATTTTGCTTTATTGTTGTCCAAGTCGAAAGGATAGAAAATGATTTTGTTTATATACTCAGATTTGTATATTCCATTCCGTTTCTAATATAGGTATAACCAAATATAATGTCAGAATAAAATGAAGGATTTCTTTATGGTATTTTCAAATATAAGATTTCATTCTATTCCTAAGTATCATATATGGCGAACCTCTAGATGCCAGAGGTAGCCTATATTTCGAATATGCAAATATTACTATGTCATCTGCAAACTGTTGCTTATTAACCTATAGGATAAACAAAGCCTCCATTTAGCAACAACGCCTTGTATGGGGACATTATTTCCCTGCATCAAGTACACCATTGCACCAGCTGATCTATAATATATTATATTTATATAACATTACTTAAAATGTCTGAGATGAAGTCCATAAGTATTATGGTACAAATGACTCGGTACGACAAACCTTGAATGGTATAAAATGTATTGAAATAAGGTTGCTTGATATCCAATCTAGGCATGTTTCACTAACTGCTCATTTATGTTTTGGAATACAATAGATAAAAAATAAAAACATTGTATCTTAGCAATAATTATTACAGGGACAAGACTAAAAATTTATCATATAATTTTTTTATAAGGAATACTTATTTCAATAGTTATATTACTTCATTAATTGTAATATTTAGAAATATAAACAAAAATACTAATGCTACCCCCACCCCCCCCCCCTAACTATAGGGGAAAATGATTCGAACCTTAAAGTATTGCAATGGAAACTAGTCGTGATGTCACTGAGTTACAATAGCCTTAATCCAAATGCCCCCATTTAGCTTTTTTGGAATATAACAAAGTCATTTTAACTTTCCTTACTAATTGGGATTATAAGTGTCAATTGTTTGAGCTTTTTAGTCCTTATAGAGAGGGAATAAAAAAGTCTTAGGGGATAAAAATTCATAGACAGATTTCCAAATTAATAAGCTAATAGGAAATATTTTGAAAATAGTTATTATGTACCTTCTCTATTATCTCTAAGTAAATGAGTCATAATTATTTTGGTATCATTTTATTGTTGTCGACTTAACTGAGTATTTGGTAACAAACATAACAAGAAGATAGAAAGATGAATACATATATGTCATACCGATATTCATGAATAGTTTGGTATGAAATGGAATTGATTAGAATGGAAAACAAAATGAGAATCTAATTCTACGTTGGGCAACCACTACAAAATCATGATATCATTCTAATAATATGTTTGGTTTAATAATATTTGAAATGAAATGGTACCAATATATACTTATATTTGTAAAATGTATTGTTGGTGTCAGATGTACAAAATAAAATCTAATGAATATATACTACAAAATATGTTATAACATTTATGTAACATGTCAAATATAATAATATGCATATATCATACAATATTATTTATTATACATACTACATCTAGTAGATATATATAACACAATATATACTATATATAATAAAATATGTTCGAACGTAATGATTAAGAGATGCATTCTACAATATATTTTATTTTTAATTATAACACTACATATTATATACATTGTATAAAATAATATATTTATGTTATATTTAAGCTAGTGTATATACATATATACATGCATACGTACATGTATTATATATATTGGAAACATAGCATATAATACTATAATTAAGGTTAATACAAGCATACTATGTAGTATAAAGACATGTGTGCGTGTGTGCATGTTTAAATATATTATATATGACATACAACATATTATATAATATACATAATTGCAATTATACCATAGTACTTAATATGTACATACGTACTTATCATATAATATATTATTATTTAATGCTAATACATAATACTACCTATAGTATAAAAAACATGAATAATAGATATATAAATGTTTGGAGTTGCATGGAAAGGATTATTTCCAAGAGCAAGAACCATCATCAAATATCATATATATATATATATATATATATATATATGTGTGTGTGTATATATATATATATTATCATTGAAATACCAAGTTTTATCATCGTCATCACATGAACATAGACGTTATCAACCCTCTCATTTTCGTTGGTGACTTTTGATTTTATTGTATACTTTATTTTTATGGAATAAATGTCATCATAATGTAGACAAGTTAAGATCACCAGTTATCGACCATTTTAATTGTCAAAAGTAGGAAAGGAAGAAATCAAAGGCTGATAAATTTTGTTTAGAAGCCGGTTTAAGAATGATTAGAAATATCATTGGTCATAACCAGGGGAAGCTAGAAGATCATAGCTTCTGATTTTTCTTTTGGATAGTCTAACTTTGGGAGATTATAACTTTTTGCATTAAAGAGAGACTAATTTGAGTCTACTATAACCTAGAGCAAATAGCATCGTCGTTTGGTGCTATTTTTAATTAAGTCAAATTTGCTTGTTTAAGCAAGATGCTATGTCATTAAAAATTTAATATTATTTTAGGAAATATATAACATTTATTTTATTTATTTCTTAAACTAATAGGATTCATATTTTATTTAGTTTCTCAGTTATTCTAGGGTTATGTGATTATAATACCCTATGAAATGGTTCTTCAACAATCTTTTAACATCTATTACATTAAGATAAGTTTGTTTCACACATATTTAAGTTTATCATGGTACATGTTGCATCAACTGGTATTAGAGCAAGGATATTGACTGGTGGTAATAGTAACAGTCCCCATGACGATGTTTAAGAAACTTGGGGCTCAATCTAAAGAAATTAAACCAAAATTGTGTTGCAACATTTAGAGTAATGTCTAGAGCAATAGATGGACTATGGATTCCAGTGTTTCTAGGAGTACATTAAGGAAAACATAGATCGTCTCGATGGTCTAGGAATTAAAACACGTAGGAGGCAAAATGATAATAAAAGGCCAACAATGGACATGACTCGTAGTGACCTTATTGATAGGACTACTTTGTTTAAAGGATTTATGCCTATAATCATGATGGTAATTCAGAAGGCTTAAATGATTATGAATTTCCCATATTCAATTATCAACAATCTTATCATATGATGGCAATAGTAGGAATTTTGGGGATTTTTCTTTTGGATGAGATTATAACTTTTTGCATTAATTGTCAAAAGCAGGAAAGGAATAAATCAAAAGCTGATCAATTTCATTTAGAAGCTGGTCTAAGAATGACTAGAAATATCATTGGTCACTACTAGGGGAAGCTAGAAGATCATAGCTTTTGATTTTTCTTTTGGATAATCTAACTTTAGGAGATTATAACTTTTTACACTAAAGAGAGACTAATTTGAGTCTACTATAACCTAGAGCAAACGACGACGTAGTTTAGCGCTATTTTTAATTAAGTCAAATTTGGTTGTTTAAGTAAGATGCTAGGTCATTAAAAATTTAATATTATTTTAGGAAATATATAACATTGATTTTATTTATTTCTTGAACCAATATGATTCATATTTTATTTAGTTTCTCAATTATTCTAAGGTTGTGTGGTTATAAATACCCTATGAACTAGTTGTTCAACAATCGTTTAACATCTATTACATTAATACAAATTTATTTCATACATATTTAAGTTTATCATGGTATACATTACGTCAGCTGGTATTAGAGCAAGGATGTTGACTGGTGGTAATAATAATAGTCCGCATGATGATGTCTACAAAACTTGGGTCTCAATCTAAGGAAATTAAACCGAAATTGTGTTGCAACATTTAGAGTAATGTCTAAAGTGATAAATGGATTATAGATTCTAGCGTTTCTAGGAGTACCTTAAGGAAATTATAGATTGTCTCAATGGTCTAGGAATTAAAACACATAGAAGGCAAAATGATAATAGAAGGCCAACAATGGACATGACTTATGGTGACCTTATTGATAGGCCTGCTTTGTTTGAAGGAATTATGCCTATAATCATGATGGTGATTCAAAAGGCTCAAATGATTATGAATTTCCCATATACAATTATCAACAACCTTATCATATGATGGCAATGGTAAGAATTCTAGGGATTTTTGTTTGAAAACGAATGTTCCATATTGTTATGGAAATTTGGAAATATTTAAATTAGATTATGAAGATCAATAAGTTATTTGATTATTTGGAAATTTCACTTAAGAAGAGAGTTAGATTGGTGGCTTACAGATTAAAAGGAGGAGTTTTTGCATGGTATGAATGAAACCAATATAAGAGAGAGCCAGAAGGGAAAGGTCCTATAAATGTACCTATTGATTTGTACTACAGTCAATAAAAACAGATATTGTTCCTACAATGACTGACTACTAATACTAACTATTTCTTTATTATCTAACCTATAAAATTCAAATTCAAGAAACTAAGAATTAAACTAAGTTGCAACTAATGGCTAATCTAATAACCAAGACTCAATTTAAAGAAATTAAATAAGAAATTAATCAACTCAAAAATTAACTTCAAGAATGTAACTATGTATCTAGATCTTACTTCCCCTAGAATTAACATGCGACTTCTATAAAAGATAATTTAATTTCATCTCTAATTTCATTACCTAAGGGAATTCTCTAATAACTTAATAACTTTTTCAAATCTATTAACCCATATCTTCAAATTACTTATTAGAATCTCTTCTCAATAACATAATTAAAGATTGCATTAAACAACAGGGAATACTCTTAAAAATAACAATCAAGATTCAAAAAAACCTTGCAACTCATCTTTAAGCTTGCAATAATTTACATTATGCCTAGATCTAATTATACATGGAGTCTCTAGATTTTCTTGCACGATATCAAATATTAGATCATTACTTTAGAAATATCAATCTAATGCAATAAAGAATACATAATTGAATCAATGAAACTAAGACATTATCAGATCTAAGAAAACTCATTATCACATGGAAATTCTAGGTTCCACAAAACTTAGATGCAATGAATTTACACTATAATCATGGCAAAGAAACAATCATTAATCAAAACTATAAAGGACATGAAAATAAGAGCCATGAAAACTAAAGAAATCTCTTGAATCTTGAAGTTTTGAGTGCATTGCTTTCTTGTGCCTTTCTACCCTTAGAGTCTCTCTAAAATTTGTCTAAAAAAGTGTGACAAAAATCCCCTAAGAAGCCTTTAATATTGCATTCGAAATTTTCATTTCTTACGGGTAATACAATCATATCGTTAGTCATATCACTTATATCTTGCCAAATCTTGTTGAATCTCTAAATCTTTTTAAATTTACTACTAATACGATTTCGAACATGGTTGTGTTACTCTCTATAAACCACTCTATTTAACCTTAAAAATCTCCTCTACAACTAATACGATTATGTTACTGCTTATGTTGCTTTCATACTTCATAACTTCTTCATTTACCTCCAAATTAAGTAAAAATTGATTCTATTTTCTCGTTTTCTTCTCAAGAATGTTCCAAAATCTAGAATTCAAAATTTTACTGAATTGAGTATTATTTTCTCAAAATTAAGCCAAAATTCCAAGGAAATACACTAAAAATCACTATAACAATTATAGTCAATTAAGAGCTTATCAAACTTTCTCACACTCAAGAATTTGCTTGTCCTCAAGCAAATAGATCAAGAAACATTAGGATAACAAATCCTTAACAAAATTTATCACTACTTAAGAAATTGGCAAAAAATTACACTTAACCATGGAATGAATCTAAAGATCAACTTGCAAATTCCACTAAATTATTCCTTAACAACTTCCTTATCTTCTTATACTCAATCTCCTTATAATGCTCAAAACACATAAAATATCAGAATTCATAAACTAATCTATGTAAATTAAAGTTTACTCAGATTATTTAATTAAGGATTCCTAAACTTAAAATCAGATTTAACATCTCTCCAGCCAAGAAAAGGTTATAAAAATTTTAACCTACTTAGCTAAAATGAAAATAGTTCTCTCTTCAATCTCGCTAAGCACTATAATTTAGAATAAACACATGTTACATCTTCTAATCACTCCCCTATTATGTATTTTCATTGGAAGACTTCCATTCAATTCAATTATTTTATTTATACATAATTACTTTGGTTGGAGTCCATTAGTAGCAGAATTCAAACCCCACTCTTCTAACAAACTAAGGTGAATTTATGCTAATTTATCTTCACATTGGCAATAGGAAGGAACCTTACTCATCTAAAGGACTAAAGCTAATCCGTAATTTATTTCATTTCATTTCATTTTTCTTTCTTTTTTTTTTCTAACCTCCAACTAAATTATGATTTTTCAAGGAATTTTTCCAAAGACAATTTTCATTTGTTTGTTCACTAAGGATTATAAAGCTGTAAAAACTTATAAGAGAAAAGTATACATTAAAGTGAATTAGAAACTAGTCATAACTAGCTTTTAACTAGTGATGTTACTCTAATCATAAGTCATAAAATTCTAAGCTAACTAACCTATAACTCTACCCCACATATATTCCACTAATCAACTCTATCATTGTGTAATTCAATCATTAAAGATTAAGTACTCATTCATATTCAATTCATTTGAAAGTTGTGAATCTCTCAAATAATTGCAAGTTAACTAAAATAATTGGGTTAAATATAGAAAAATTTGTCTCCTAAGTAGTAAAAATTTCTATATCCTGTTCCTTATATTTAAAACTATACATTATCCTCAATGTATGAAACTAAGTAGCTCAATAAGAAACATCTCAAGATAAATAGTCAAGAGGAAAAAGATATAAACATGGGAAAGAAAACTAATGCTTTCCTAAAATCCTGTATCCTCATATTAAACGAGAAGTCTGGAATCATCATGTCCAACTGCAACCTCCATTACAATCTTCAAATTTTGGAACCACTACCATGCAAATGAACTAACTGGACATAAAACGAACAAAAGAAAATAAAGGAAAACCAAATAAAAGAAAAGCAAAAAACCATAAAACAATCCAAAAACTTAAGCAAAATACAAAAAATGACCAACTATAGGAAATTTTCAAATTTGGAAAACCAATCAGCTAACATCTAAAGAGCCTCAATCATCCTCCTTCAAAGCATCATCCATGATCTCATCATCATCATCGTCATCTTCCTCTATTTCCTCTTCATCCTCATCATCAGCCTCTTTACCATTTCTTTCCTCCTCCTTTGCTTCTTCCTCTTCTTAGTCCTCTACAGCCTCTTCTTCATTTTCTTCATTCTTTGCAAACCTGAGTAGCTTATTCTACTTAACAATCATTCATTTAAGTTTATTATCCATTTCCTGCTTCATCTTATCTTGCTTAGTCGTCATCCACTGCATCATATCTTTGATTCTATCTAATTGAGAGCCTCCTCTTTGGCTAGTGCTAGGACCATCAATTCTCCCATGATCATCAAAATGCATCAACATATGTCTAAAAGTGTTATGTCTCAAAGGCATTACTTAATCCACCAAAGTTAGTAGTGGCATATTCTAGGACATGAGTCATATACCATATGCTAAAACTATGATATATGGGCCACAACATATCTTACCATGCTCTCTAATCCTCTTTGCTTGTCAATCTAAATACTTAACAAGTAACATAGTCAGGTTCATAGGGTATCAACTAATCATACTATATGAATAAAGTAACTCAAAAGTACCTATTACTCTCGTGCTCTAACCTCATCTCATGATGGTATGTGAAATTAATTAATGAACTACTTGATACTTGGGACGGCAAATTGTTGATGCCTGACTAGATTTAGCTATATATGGAGTAGACCGTGCAATTTCCCTCCAAAATTGTGAAGCCATTGCTCCATGGGATAACTTGTAAGATAACTCATAAAACTCATAGGTTTGAATATATTCCTCATCATACAACCCCATATAGACCCTAAACTCCGCTATAGAAATCCAATAAAAATGTTTGTTTACACAAAATTTCATCTTCCATTTAGCCCCATATCTTCCTTCACATGGCTTTTTTAACTAGAATGTGCAGAAGAACTCAAGTGTGATTTCCTACCAAATTTGAGCTCGAAGAGTCAATAATTTTTCCTATAGAGGTACCTTAACTACGGTATGGACCTATTCTTCCAAATTCAATTACTAGATCCAGATATAATGTCTCCCAATAAGTACAACTCTATAATGATTGGAGTCACTTCATCATAGTTTCATCCATAAACCTCAGCCTAGGATGAATATGTGGCTCAATGGATGCTAGTGGTTGAGAGGATAATGTAGACGTAATTCATGCAAAAGACCTACATTTCTTTCCAAAATCATGCATGTAAGGATACATATTCAATCAAGAAAACAAAAAAAAAAAAAAAATCACATAAGAAAAGAGATCAAGACATTACCTTATTCTTAATGCAAGATTGGAGCAAAACTCGATGAAGGATGTATTGCTTATGCAAGAAATGGCCAAGAGTAGGTTTCAATTACTAAAAAGACAAAAGAGAGAGAGATTGCTAATAACTCATATTTTAAATATATATCACATGGTGATTTTATAGTATTTTCCTTTCATCTTTGGTTTTTTATCAAGAAATTGATACTTAATTAAGTAAAATTTTGATTTCAAGGTTTGAACGCATTCTCGGATTGAAAACGAAGAAAAGGAATCAAGTTTAACTCAATTTGGAGTTCAAATGAATGAGTTATGAAGTTTTGAAGTTGTATAAACAATAGGAGAAAGTGGCAAATTTTGGTCAGAAAGTTATATAGTCTGAGACACAACTGTATCCCCAGATTGTGTCCATCTAAGAAGATTTTTTTTTCTAAGGTCAGTAAGTTACACAACCTGGGAACACAACTGTATCCCAAGCTGTGTCTAGTGACGAAAAAAGAAATTTTACAATACATTATAAAAAGACTAACTAGGGTTTCGCACATAATTTTGGACATTTAAAAGAGAAGAGACTTGAAGAAAAAAGGAGGAGCAAAAGGCAAAAACAACACCTAACTTCAAGATTGAAGAGATTTTTCATCAATAAAAGGGGTTTTTCATGTTTTATTTCTTGATTTTGCTGCAATTCGTTTTTAGTTTCATTATGATAGCTTAAAATTCTTATATTTAGGATTGTAGAACCTAGGGTTTCATGTGACTATTAGATTTATTGATAATTTTCAATAAAGTTTCTATCTTTCTTGATTCAATTATGTTTTTTAATTGTTAATTGATATTTCTAGGGTATGAATCTATGATATTATGCATGATGATTGAGAAATCACATATGTAATGAGATCTTGACATAACTAGAGAGAATTACATATGTACTTAGAGATAAGATACACGTTTCTTCTAGAAAATTGTTCTTTTATGTAGGAATTCATTATATATTAATGCAATTCTGAATTATATTACTAAGTGAAGTGATTTCGGTAAATAATTCAGGATTAGGGTTAATATGCTTGAGAAAGGTGTTAACTTTAATTATGAATCCCTCCGGTCAAGAATAATAGAGATTGAATTAGATACATTTTAAGCGGTCACATGTTAAACACTAGGGGAAATAATTCCTAAATACGTTATTTGCTTTCTTGAAGTCGTTCTTAATTTTATCGCTTTCTAAATTACTTAATCAAGTCTCATAATTAGGTTAGTTTGTTCATTTTAGTATTTTTAATTCATTCAACCCATCATAATTTTCTGGTTAGATAATAGAGCTAAGGTTAATATTAGTACTCGAAGTTTCTAAGAGATCGATTCGGACTCACATCTGCTATATTAGAATTAATAGGTACACTTACCTTGTATCAATTGCAAATTGCAAATAAGAGGAAATGGAATAGAAAATTGCAACATGCCCTTTTATATTAGTGATTGACACAGTTGATATACACAACCATATCTTCTCAATTGTGTAACTTATTGTAATTATGCATTTTGTAAGGGACTGCACATGATACGGATAGAGACACGATCATGTCTACTCAACTGCATATCTTACTATGAGTTAACATGGTAACTAGACATAAAACAGGCATAGATACAACCGTGTCTTGTTACCTGTGTAACTCACTATGGGTGCTCACCTATAATTGATAAGGGCAGAGATATGATCATGTCTCTTGCCTATGTAACTCACTATATTTAGTCTTTTTATTTTTTGTATTGAAACTATGAAACTAAAGCAAAACGAAAGTGTATCAAAATAAAATAAAATAAAAACCTAAAATAAATCATAAACTTAGGTTGCCTCCTAAGAGCCTTATATTTAATATCGATAGCTTGACAAAATGCATCGACTTATTTACTCTTTAGCCATTAGCCTTGCAAATTCCCTTTTCTGGGTGTGTGACTTCTACCGATTTTCTCCTTAACATGCCACTCATCAAACTCGTATAGCTCAAGTTTCCTCTTTTCATCTACTTACCATTTGAATGCAATGGTCATTAGTAGCTTAAAGCTCCTCCCTACAAAAACATGATCTAAATGATCCCTTGATTATTTCCATTCCAACACCGATGGCTTCTCTTTGGAAATTTCTCACTTTGCTTCCTTTAGTCTATCGAGTGATTCAAACCCTTTTCTTACCATAACAAAGCTCCTAACTGGGTTAAAAATTTACAAGGATTAGGGGTTTTCACCATCTTTTCATCTCTCTTTTCTAAGCAATAAGTCCAGGGTTCTTTAGCAAGCGTCTTCTACATACATTCAATAACAATAGCATTAATAGCATCAACATTATAGCTTGTGTCCTCTGGGTCAAGGAACTTGTTCATTGTATCTAAAATCTGTAAAACAATTTCTTCATCTCCGACCCTTGAGATAAGCTTATGCTCACTAACATTAAAAACAGCCCTCACAGTAACTAAGAAGGCTCTCCCTAAAATTAGTAACACCTCAAGATCCTCATATATATCAAGAATAACAAAGTCCATAAGAAAAATGAACTTATCAACTTGCAACAAAGCATCTTCTATGATGCCTTTAAGTTAGGTGATAGACCTATTAGCTAATTGAAGGTATATGTGTATTGGTTTAGGTTCTCCTAACCTTAGCTTTTTAAACAATTTATACAACATCAAATTTGCACTAGCTCCTAAGTCAACCAAAATGTTATCTATTAACAAATTTCTCGTTGGTGGCTTTTTTTGGAGAAGCACCAAGCATTACTCATTTAATGTGATGGCTGAAAGATCCCTTAACTTCATCTTGTTCAACAAAAGATCCTTCAAAAACTTTGCATACTTTAGCATCTACAATAAAGCATCAACAAGAGGTAAGTTAATGAGTAATTGTTTAAAAAGATCGGGGAACCTATTGAATTGCTTATTCTAATTGGTCCAATCTTACTTAAGGTGCTATGGATACATTATGGGTAGCTTATACTCCTTCACTTTTGGCGACTCTACACTCTCTTTTGATTTTAATGGCTTTGTAATTTCCTTACCCTTAACCTCCACTTCTTTCTCAGCTACTTCCCCACTATTCCTCTTCTCAACTTACTGCTCTCTTCCACTTCTCAAGGTCATTGCATTAACATGTTCCCTAGGGTTTATCTTAGTATTTCCAAGCAAAGATCCTTATGATCATTCATTTAACATCCTTGCAAGCTGTCCAATCTGGTTTTCAAAATTATGGATTAGTCCGAATATATTTTTCCAAGAAACTATCCAATTTCTTCTCTTAGGCTGATGGAAGAACCAAAGGTTACTAAAACCTAAGTAAAGACAAATTAGACCTTTGCTTGCCATTGCTAACTCTAACTTTGGTTCTGATTTCCCCAAGAAAAGTTAGGGTGATCTCTCTACCTAGGATTATAGGTGTTATTGTATGGATTGTACTAGGGTCTTAAGGGTTTCCCTAGGAAATCGGCTTGCTCCATCTACTTGTTCCTAACAAATCCTTTTTAGTAAACACTATTGGGGCTATGAACCAACTAAGAGTAAGTCAAACCTTTTTCTCAATTTCTCTACCTTAGTGGCCAAAGAGTGAACCGCATCTAACTTATATACACTTGTAGCTCTTTGCCTGCCTTTATTCCCATTGGTAGTTGTTCATGGCCATCCCTTCAATTAAATTCTAAACTTGTTCTGGCGTCTTTATGTTTAGTATGCCCCTTGCCACTATGCCTATCATCCACCTTGTAAGAGGGTTGAGATGATTATAAAAAGTTTAGATTTGTGTCCAAAGGGGGAGGCAAAAAAGTGTTTGGAAAAGCATTTCCTATCCACTAAAACTGCTAAGCTTAGAGTTGATATATCATCATATGCCACCTGTCTCTACATTTCTAACAATTGTACTAGTCCTTTTTACTCTTTGTCATATTTACCCTTTTCGTATATATTAGGAATCTCTTTTATACATTATCCTCTATGTAATTTCCATTATTGTATTTTTGTCCTAGGAACTTACCATAAATAGTCCCTTATCTTTTGTAGCCAAAATCATCTTACACCTTATTATTGATGGATATTCTTGTTGCTCTTGCAAGATATCATTCTCTAAGTACATTTCTTCTACACTTTTATCTAATCTTGTTAGGTAGCTTGAGATTAGTAGTAAGTAGATTTTAGTATCATCTTGTACGTCATACTAGGCAAAGTACTAAGTCACGTAGTGTTCTTTGGTGAGTCATATCCAAAGAGCATCTTCATGAAAGCTAATATGTTTATCAACCTATCCATTTCCTCTTTCTTCGTTACTTCAAAGGACCTACTGTTACTATTTCTTATGGTAAAACTTAGTGATTAACTAAGCTCCTAAGCACATAATATACAATCCTAGTATCAAAGCTTAAGGTTCTAAGTATTGTAGTAGTTGCTTTTGTTATAGTTATGTATTCTGTTATACTCTATTTCTCTAGTGGAAAAGTAAAGCAAGTTCTAAAGTTACTATATGATATTGTATTAGCAAAGTTGTGTGAGATCTTCTATTGAGTAATAAACTTCCTAAAGTTTTGTATTAAGAATATCGAATCCTAATGTTTAAGGAGAGATTAATGATGGCGATGGTAATGCTCATGGTCATGGTAGTATTACCTAACAAACCCCAAGAACTGCTGACAAGCAATTACAAGACCTTACTGCTATTGTAGCCTACCTAGTTATTTCTATACATAGGGTAGTAGAAACTCGGCCTTAAGAGAAAGTTAATGAACAGGGTTAAGGTGTGAGAGATAGGCCGAGAAGACAAGTAGCTGAGCATAGAGCACCAAAAACTATTAATGTGATCCTAGCTCCACCCCGACATGTTGAAAGGTTCATAAGGAGTAGACTTGAGTTAGATGAAATTGAAGAGTATGGGAAGAAAGAGGAGTAGTATGACAAATTCGAAGAGCGTAAGCTTCACCTCCCCCTAGAGGAGTTAAACATCTTAAAGTGCAGATTTCTAGCTTTAATAGGTCTGATAATGCTGATGACTACTTAGATTGGGAGGAGAAGATTAAATAGATATTTAACTTTTACGATTACAAGGACTTGGTTCATATTCGAGTAGCTACTTTAAGGTTTTTTGGGTATACAGTAATGTGGTGGAAGAAATTGTAGAATGTACATTAACAAGCCAGACATGACATCTAAACTTGTAATGAGATGAAAAGAGTTCTAAGAAGTATATTTGCACTAAAACATTATGAGCAAGACACCTATAGACGTCTTCAGGAACTCAAGCAAGGCAGCCGATCTATGGATGAGTATGTTCAAAAGTTCCAACTATTAATGATTCGTTATGATGTTGATGAGGCAAAAGCATGGACAACAGCCAGGTTCATTTCTAAACTAAGAGCCAAGATAAGAAATGTAGTGGAGGTGCAAAGGCTAGGAAATCTAGTTAAGACCATCTGAGTGGCACAAAGGGTTGAAAGGTAGAGGTAAAATCAGCTCGATCAGGTACAAAGCAACTAACATGTCTTGTAAAGCAGAACTGGTATGTTAACCTAACCTGGATATGATAGAGTTTAGTACAGTTCCATAGTTGATTGTCGAGGACAAATGCTAAGCAAACCTGATGATTGTAGAGGAAAGACTAAGGCCAAGGAGCCTAAGGTTAGAAAGGATTAAGGTTAGAGCCCAGTAAGAAGACTAGAGAGATAAAGTGCTTCAAGTGCCTTGGTTTTGGACATATGGCTAGTCAATGTCCTAACCGATGCATCATGATTGATGGGAATCAAGTTATAGGGCCCCTGACCTGCAGCCGAGCCCGAGGACTAAAGGAGTTAGCACGATAAATCCTTATGTTCTAAGTATCCCTTATAAAGGCCAAATACTTCCTTGTCGAGTCACCTTTAATGTCGTGCCATATGATCGCCCATTATTCTATGGTATGTTGAGTTGACAATTACTTTCTATTACCGAATTAACCAATTACTCAACATCTTCCTTGCCAAGAAGTAGAGAGAGAGAAAGAGAGAGACCAAACCGACTAAGCCATCCTTGCTCAGATAAACCCATCTATTTGTACTTTTTTTATCTACATCTCCTAATAACCTCGCCAATGCATCATCGCCACGTCCAGTATTATATGTACAGTCTATGGCACCAATGATTATTTTCCTTGTATATTCATTTTTACACTTTTATCTCGTGTACATTGCTCCTTTAGGAAATGTCCTTATTGTCTTCTCCCTTTTAGGTAAGTTGCCCTAACTTACGGGTATAAATACCATTATACTTGTAGCTGTAAGAGTAGGCAACTTTTGATACACTTGAGTACTTTTTTCCTTACATAAATACTACTAGTTTACTCTTAGCATCACTCTTATTCTTTCTCTTAAGCAAGGTTAAGTGGCGAGTAACCCCATTAGACCAATTCATACATCATATTGAATTGTGCCGTGAGTCCTTGAAAGTTCTTTTAGTGCATCATATCCTCTGGAGCTATTCGTGAGTTTTTGCTTACTGTTTTCATTCTTCATTTCTTTACCCTTTTGTACATTCCCCATTATCCCTTTTTGAGCTTTCTACAAGCTTAGACTCATTCAGCAACCAGCCTTGTCTATTCTTGGTCACGGTTAGCATCATCTCGGTATTACAGTAGAAGTTTTATGTGAGCTATAGTTAGTTCTTTTTTAATTCTATTGTGCTTTGTTTTACGTATGTGAAATAGAGTTAGTTACTGTATTCATTTGACTTCGTTGTTATTAGCTATTCACTTTTTGAAGTGTTTGTTTAAATCTTAAATCTGAGAGAAAATGATAGACCCAATTATGAATGTTAATGCTGGTGATGACAGTGGAACTGTCCACTATGGACAACATTCTCAAGGAACTTTCAAAAGCACTAACAAGAGACTTCATGAGATAGCTAACTTCTTAGTCAATCTGACCCGAACTGTTCATGCCTTGTCTTACTGACCCACTAAGGCCGTGTAAAACACTCCATAAGTTGCTCAGCCTGTTAAAATTCAGAACCCAACTCAACCAGTTCGACGTAGAGGAGCTAGCGGACAAGTAAGGTGAAGGATAAACCTAAGAGAGCTTAATGAGGATGAAGAAGAATATTTTGAAGAGGAGCACGCATGAGTCCCTAAAGCATCCAACCATGTGAAGCTCGAATTGCGAGTTTCAATGGATCTGGGAATGCTGACGAATATCTAGATTGGGAAGAGAAGGTAGAGCATGTATTTGAGTACTATCAATATGAGGATTATGAGAAAGTGAAGACTGCTGCTGTCGAATTCTCCAGATATGTCGCCATATGGTGGAAGAATTTTTAGGCCATGAGAAGAAAAGAGGGATACCAAGAGATTAACACCTAGCCTTAGATGAAGAGAGTACTTAGAAACCGATTCGTACCGAAAACTTATCTCCAAGATGCTTTCACTCAGCTTCAAGAGTTGAGACAAGGAGGCCGAACTATTGACAAATATGTTCAAGAATTCCAAATGCTTATGATAAGATGCGAAGTAGAAGAACCACCCACCTGAACAATCTCAAGGTTTGTCATTAGATTAAGAGGAGACATCCAAGGCATTGTAGAGATCCAACGATTTGACATAATGGATGAAGCTATTAGGATTACCCAACGAGTAGAGAGGTAGAGAAGGAGCTGAGTAACAACTAGAATGCCGACTAGCCAACCCAGATAGGCAAGTTACTGGACTCTGCTGAGTACCTAGCCGAACAAAAGGGTCGATGTCAGAACTAAGCAGAAAAGCCGACCTAAAGATGTAGCACTAACCCGAACATATGAGAAAGGGCAAGGGTCTGGCAAAAAGACCAATTAGATTAAGTGCTTCAAGTGTTAAGGGTTTAGACATGTGGCTGCTTAGTGCCTGAACCAAAGGATAATGGTCATTAAGGGAGACATTCCGAAGTTAGACGTAGAGAGTATGGATGAGGAACCCGAGGAAGAGGTTCTTGCTGAGAATGAGAATGCTGAGAAAGAGTTGATTGGGGAAGACGTGTATACCGATGACTTAGACTAGCTAATCATGGTTATCCGACACACTATGAGCATGGAACCCTTGTAAAAGGAAGAGCAAAGATAGAACTTATTTCACATCGCCTACAAGGTCAATGATTAGGCGTACGCCCTCATCATGGATAGTGGGAGCTACACCAATATGGCGTCAGCTATCCTCGTTTCAAAACTAAGATTACCAACTGTTGCACACCTAAATTCGTACAAGTTGTACTGGTTGAGTAAAAAGGGAGCATTATACGTTACTCGGCAAATACAGCTATCGATCACTATTAGCAATTACTCTGACCAAATTCTTTGCAATGTGCTGCCTATGTGTACATCCCATGTGTTGCTATAAAGACTATAGCTGTTTGATAGGAGAGTCATCCACGACAGTTATAAGCATACTTACATGCTTGAGAAGGATGATCGAAAGACCACACTAAATCCGATACCACCAAGAGAAGTCCATAAGTTAGAAACGAAACTTACTCATGGATCGAAAAAGGCTCTGGTGATGAGTAAAGCCAAGCTCCTAGAGGCCATTAATGCTAATGAGCCAACCCTCCTCTTGATCAAGCGATTACTAGAAATGAAAAAGTAGAATGATTTACCCCAAGAGGTGAAGGAACTATTAAATGAATATGCCGACCTATTCCCAGAACAGGTGCTAGAAAGGTTACCCCCGACCTAAGGAATAGAGCACCACATTAACTTAGTACTCGAAACTGCATTGCTGAACAAGCCAACTTATCGAATGAATCCTAAACAGGTTTTTGAGCTTCAACGACAAGTCAACGAGTTGCTAGAAAGAGAATATCAAGCTTGACATAGCCTTGTTTGGGACCCTTCCAAGACAAAGATAGGATTTTCTTTCTCTTAGGAGGCTTAAAGGTTATAGAAAAAAGGTCCTCATCATACCTGACTGAACTAACAGTAATTGCATTTTCCTATCCAATATTTAAAGATCCTCTAAAATTTGGTTAACTAGAATCCTGGGGGGCAAGGCTGTAGATATTTCTATGCTTTCTATTTTTTTTTTTTCCTTCACCCCATAGATGCCAAAAGGTTATTATAAGAACAAAAGATCTAATGTAGCTAGATACTTTGTATGATTTCTTTTTCCAAAACTGTAACACGACATCTATGGAGAACATATAAGGAAGATGAACAATTCCAAACCGTATTATAAGCCACATCCAAACATCTCCAACATAATCATGTAAGATGAATACATGAACAGTTGCTTCACATTTACTCAAACAGCAAACATACAATGAGGCAAGGGTCCGACCCCATAAACATTGTTTATCCTTAGTTGGAACAAAGGATCAAACAACCCTCGACATAAAGAATAATATCTTCAATGGGATGAACTTATTCTAGAAACATTTACGTAAACTAATCTTCTATGCTTTATTTCTAAATTCATTCCATGCACTAGAAACAGAGTAAGCCCCGTCTGAAGATAACATCCAAATAATAGAGTCACTTACATCCCATTGAATATTAAGAGGTAAGATATCTTGAACAACACCAATAGGAGCCAAAGTGATCAATTTGTCAACATCCTATCTCCCATTATACCATATTTCATAAACTTTAAGATCGAGGATCTCACAGGAGTTAATTTGAAAAGAAGGCTTAAGGGTAGCCATTGATCAAACAAAAAGCTAAAATCACCTTTCTGTAAGTTAAAGAAAATATGTTTTTCAATGAAATCCCTTGCCCTTAAAAGATGTTTCCATAAAGGAGAAGAATCATGAGAGACTGATAAGTCAATAAGATGTTTGCCTTTAATGTACTTAGAGCGCATATAATTCAACAAAATGGAATTTTCTATTATGAATTTCCACCACAATTTTGCATCAAAAGTTTTGTACACATTCCCTAAAAATTCAATACCTACACCACCTTCCTCTATAGGAAGGAAAAGTTTGTTCCAAGAAGCCTAATATCTAGCCTTAGACTCAGCAAAATACCCCTAAAGGAATTTTGTAAACATACTCTCAAGTTTTTCTGTTACCTAGTTTGGTAGTTGAATTGCTTAAAAGGTGTATAGGGGTAGAGAAGTAAAAACACTCTTAATCAAAGTGATCCTACCTTCACCCACTAGTTAAAGGTTAGCCTAACAATTCAACCTAATGGAAACTTTTTCAAAAATATCATTAAAGCTCTATCTATTTCTCCAGCCAGTGGTGAAGGGACATCTTAGGTATATAATTGGAACATTGTTACATGTAATAGGAGTTGTATACTCCCTTGCAATTGTGTTTGGCCATAAGTTTTTTTTTTTTTAAATAATAAATAAGTTACAAATGCCTAAGGGGGGATAAACATAAAGCTTTCTCTAACATCTTGATATTATGCTGTGTTTGCTAAAAAATCAACCACTTAGTTCATCTCCTTAAGAGCAAAATGGAGATGGAATTCATAAATCCCTTAGAGGCTTTCCTTACAAAGCAAACAAAGGATTAATATAGAGATTACAAATAGTGGTATAAAGAAAACTAGGTTCACATTATAGATCTAAAGGAGCAACCTAAGAGGAGGTCAAATTTGCTCATTTTTAAATTTGAATTTGATTTTAACAAGTAACTTGTTTTGTAAATTGATTCACAAAAATACATAATATCAATCGAAGTTATGGTATGAAAGCTTTTGATTGCTTAGATATGTAGATTGCTATGAACGATAACAAGCAAATGTAAAATAATGATAAACAAAATATATGTAAACATAGACAAAGTTTGTTACTCAAAAGTTTGCAAATAATTCCAATTAAGGACTTCACATGCACTTATATTAATATCCACAAAGTTGATGGCTGAAAAGCTAATTATACCAATCCACACACAAATAGCCACAAATGTAGTGGTATTACAATGGTTGCGAATATAAACTCTACTGGCACAAGACACAAAGTTTATTACTCAAAAGTTTGCAAATAATTAACAAGAGATTAATTCAATAATGGGGAGAATAACATGATAATATGTTATAATGAGCTCTATTAATTACCTTTAGTTTTCCTTTGAACATGTACTTATACCATCATATCCTTACATTTAATGCTTGACAAGACCTGTAATGGTTATATTTTTTATAACAAGTGCCAACCCTTTTTTGGTGCTGTGAAATCTTTTGGCAATCCCTAATGCTTTTATTGGGCTGTTCACTTGGGATGAATGGAATTGACATTCCTCCCCTATTCTTAATGGGGGTCATATTACTTTGTTTTGTTGATTTTAGACCCCATAATAGGAATTCTTAAGAATCCCAATTACACAATATTGTCTAATACAAATTCTGAACTTTACCTTATGAAACCCAATTGCAGAGATGATCTTACTTTTTTATTTTAAAATTACCCCCACCCAAAATTAAGAATTACCATACTTTGCCCTCTAATTAAACAATTTGATCTCAAATAGAATTCAACATTTCAACCCAGACTCATTCAAAACCCTAATCACCCCTATCATAACCCATCTCTCACATCCTACATCACGAAACCCTAGGTAAGGTTGCTGCTAAACATTGTGACGATTGGCAGATCTTGTGAAGACCTTTTGAATCCAATGTATTGCTACAATAAACATTCGAAGGATATGACGAGTTGCTAATGTACCTTGTCCTCTCTACCTTAGCTATTAATTTTTTTGTCTTCTCCATAGCACTACAATTTAAACATGATATCCACTCAATAGCTTCCTTTGATTGTGGCTAATGTAGGAGAGGACATCAAATTTGCTTACATGGATTGTGACCACAACCAACACACCAATTTAGCCCTGTTGCTTGCAGGCAATGGGGCATTGCACTGTCCTTCTAGGGTTAGGGTTTTGATAGTGGAAGAGGGGTTAAGGTTTTGACAACAGAAGATAGGTTAAGGTTTTGATAGTAGAAGAGGGGTTAAGGTTTTGACAGCGGAAGATAAGGTAAGGTTTCAAAAGATGCAAAGGGTGAAACGAATTTCAATCCATGTTGGATGTATATTTTGTATTTTTTTTTTTTTAATAATTAGGAAGAGGGTATTTTTGTCATTTCACTTCTTATTCCTGACTTAATCCCCATTTCGTTTTGGCAAGTGAACAAAGAAATTACAATTCCATTACATATTAGTAAACACCATAGTATACAATTCTATCTTATTACACATTTATTCCATTACATGGTAATTACAATTCCATTCCTTGTCTATTCTAACCATCAAGTGAATAGCCCATATGTGTTTTGTTTAAAGAAGGTTCAAACCTCTTTTACTTACTCAAAACCCTTTCAACTTTGGAATACCATTTCTCTTTACATGGAATGGTCCAAACCTTCCCCCTAGATGCTTTACATCATTCCAAGCCTTTTATAAAATGTCAGGAAAATATAAAAGGGCCTAAACACTTTTACATGCTCTAAACCTTTTTAATTAATAATCAAGTTAAAAGTTGATTCTAAAAACTAAAATATTCCATACTTGATTCCTTGGTTAAATTCACTTCCTTTGAAAAGAAAAACAAAAAAAAAAGGTGAATTCAATGCTTAGAAAATATTTTATTTAGTTTTGGCTTTTAAGATCACATTTCTAGATAATGTGTCAATGGTATTTTCCATTATAATTCATTTGCCAAAATTATTTTATTTAAGAGGAGAATCATAACAGAAGGGAACAATATTTAGGGATAAATTCAAACAAGAGATTGGTATTTTGAAAAGTTTAAATACGGAATTAATGTTTTATAAAATTATTCAAATAAGAAATCAATATTTTATAAATTGGTTCAAATAATTTCATAAAATAACTATTATAAGTCCCTTATTTAAACCCTTTTGTAAAATATTGAGTTTTTATTTAAACATTTTAAAATATTGATATTTTGTTTAAACTTTTTGAAACATTCATTCCTTAATTGAATTTACTCTCAAACGTTAATCATTTTCTTTGTAATTCTCCTTTTGTTTAAGTTTTTAAAACCAAGTTTTATATCATCAAAATCAACTTAATAGCCTTTTGGTTCACCAATCAAGGACCAAACTTTAAATTGAAAACCTCCCCTTAATCATTACTCCATTGTAATCAAGTATTTTATCTAAAAGGTAAATTTTTACAATTTGTTCAATAACACAACTTAACCATGGGAGCTATTGAGTTTTCAAAAAGAGACATTTCTTAACAAATATGATCAAAATAACCTAAAAAACAAGCCAAAATTATTTTGCAAAAACAAAACAAATACTAGAATATATGACTCAATTCTTCTCTACCTTTAGCCTCACCAAAATTGAGAGGTGTAATGCCAAGCAGTTAGGGGAAAGAAGGAGGAGAGTAGAAAAACCAACATATTTTCCGCTTAAACTGAAGCATATGCCCCCTATGACAAAAAAAACGAGATAGCATAATCAACTCAAGAAAGCGCACCGAATCAAGACACAAAGTTTACAGGGTCACAATGCCGAAGTCACAAATTGCTCCAACCATCCACCATCATTCAACTCCATCTCAAAACTACACAAGCAAACTTTACTGCTGCACCTTTGGCTCAGAAAAAATAAAAATAAAAAAAAGAAAAACCTACTACCACACCACAACATCGTGCACCAACACAGCAAAAATCTAAATAAAATATTAATTTATTAGAGAAACTGCATCCACAATTACTGTATAAATTAGATAGAATGAGATGATTGTAGACTTGATTATTAATTTATTGTTAATAACCAAAAAAAAATCTACATAAAAATATTAAATATCTGCTCATTTTTTTTTCTACTTTATAATACTCTACTTCTCAAATTTGAATATTTTTTTTTCCTCAATTTTCAAGTTTAGTTAATGATTCTTATAAATAAAAAGAGAGTGGAGTGTGCAATTTAATTATGTAAAAAGTTGGCTTATTAGTTTTGTTAGTACACTTATTTTTTTTATTAAAAATTAACTATTGAGACGTAAAATAATAAGAATATCCTTGCACTTTAATGTTATATACATAATTAATATGTTTTACATATTGCTTATTGATAAGTGTTTATTTGTACATATTTTATAGCTTATTTTTAGTATGACTTTATAGATTTTGTAAGTGTTCTGATTGATTTTTGCACTTAACTGGGTTATATTTTGATTTTTAGGGGTAAAGGAGTTACTTTCAATTGGAAGGAAAAAATTTCAGTCAAGTTCCATGGAATTTAAAGAAGAAACGAAGAAGTTCTGGAGGTTGGATGAAATTCACACTCCAAATCGTCAACCATGTTTCTTGCCAATGATTTTTGAAGAAAAAATGAGGAAGTCAGAGAGTTTCATGGTCACCAACACGCCCATATTGGTACCGTCTATCTATCAGAAGTTACTTCTCCTTGAATTCCAGAAGTAGATGCCCGTGTTTAATGGCCGTCCAGAAGTACACGACCATGTTGAAGTAGTATTGCACCCGTGCTCTTTTATGTTGCTTTATTTGTTGGAATTTGAAGTGCACGATGGAAAAGCACGGCCATGAACGCACTTGACAAAAGCAAATTTTCACCTTATGCTTGTAAGATTCCACCTTATATTTTAAGGCCTTTTAGGAGAATCTTATTTTACTGTGAAGGAGAAGAGATTTACTTTTCAAAGATTAAGAGTTTCTAAGGAATTTTCTTTTCTTGTGTCTATCATGTTTCATCTTATCTTTTTTTGTTAGTCTATTTTATTTAGTTTATTATAAGCCTTTGGTTGAACCCTAGGGATACCATATAAACTAGTTTTATATTTTATTCAATTACTAACTTTTGCCATCTAATTATGTGTTTTTAAGCTTATGAATTAATATATTCGAAGTATTAGTTCATAATATCTCATTTTGTATATAAAGATTGAGAGATCTCTATGAACATATTTGTAAAATTAGGAGTTGCATGCGAAATTGGAAATAGACGACATAAATTTTCTGGATTAAGCTCAAACCTAATAATTGAATGCATAAATCGTTAATGCAATCTAAGAGCTTTAATTAGGAAGAAATTATGATTGATCAATTGAGGATTAGGTGTTAATATCCTTGAAAGAGGTATTTGTGTAAATTAGGAATTCTCACCATTCAAAAAATACGGTAAGTCCAAGAATCATGGAATTGAGTGATTTTTTATTTGATTATTATTTTTTTTTTTGTTTAATTTTACTTTATTATAGCGTTTTGTATAGCAAAAATCCCTATGAATATGATCTTAACTTACTTTTACTAGGTTATAAACACAACTCTATGCACTTATTGGTCAAATTCACTTTAAAAGAGATTATTTTAAAACCGTGATTTCTCACATTGATTTTCAAAATGTTTATTTATTAAAATAAATTTAAAAACTAAGAAAAAGAAAAAAAGCAAATCACTTATTTATCTCATGATATAATCTAACATTAGGAAATTCAAGGAGTCTCGGTATCTTATGATAGAAATTTTTAGAACTATGTGGCAAAGCTTCTCGCAACCTAATCATATTATCACTACTTTTCCATTTTCAATCGGTTGGATCGATTGCCGCTCCTTGTAAAGTAAAAAGTGAAACCCACCCTAGAAAACTTCTTTGACGAAATGTGAAGCAATCATGGAGAATTAAGTAAAGATTCATGGCTCTACCCCACTGTCAGAGAAACAAGGGTGACGATTATTCAGTTTGTATTCTTTATAATATATGAACTCAAGATCGGCCAAAGATAAGATGTGCAGGTCACTTGACAAGGAAGAAGACAAGAGAGATGAGTCCTCAAGACATGAAACAACGAATCACCCATTATTTTTTATTCTCACCACTGACCACCAAAGTAACCATCATCAATTGTTAATACAAATATATGATGGTATGGGGTCAGCAATTCTTAAAAGAAAACTGTTGTATGCCATCATGGCTGGCTGCAACACCCATCGAAACAGCAAACTTTTCCACATTGAATCAGAGCTCCTCTCCTTACAAACGTACAGCACCGACAACCTGCATGTATGTCATGTTTGTAAGATGTCAAATATATGAACTTCCTCATGATATTTCAGCTCCATGTTGCATTTCAGACATTCACTTTGATTCCAACCTTCAAAACCCATGGTTATGTGCCCAAATCCATTAGTATTGAACATTTTTATTTCCAAGTGGAATCCCCATTTATGAAAGGATAGAATAGTAATTTAGTTGTCGTCATATAATCTTTTTGTCACTAAATCGGTGCAATAAGCAATATTGCAAGATCAGAGCTTAGAAACAAAGAGCATATGTATATTTATGTATATATTTGGAAAGATAATTAGCAGCAACGAAAATATACAATATAGAAAAGCCTTACCAGCATGCTCCACTGTGTGCACCCCAACAGCTTCAGTTACATGTAAGCTTAGGGCAAGAAATGCCATTACTAGGAGCCAAGTTGCCCCAATGACTAACAAGCTCTTGTGAATTGCCATTGTTTTCTTCTCTTTTCGATTCAGGCAAACTCAAGAACTGTATTCATCATTCAATATGACCTCTTTTTATACTGAATTTGCAACATTCATGTGACAGAAGTGGACATGATCAGTTTTTGGTAAAATGGAACCTTATCTTCCAGTTTCTATAATTTTTTACTTTGCAATTTCGGCTTATTGTCCTGTTGCGTGGACCTCTTCTTAATGATGGACGACTCTTGGCAGCCAAAGCCGAGTTATTGACAACTTCTCCTTTATCTTTCCTTGTTTCTTGTGGCATGGTGTGTCATGTTGTGGCCACTCCGTGCCAAATCTACTGTAAGCAATTTCAACGCACTTCAAGATGGTAGGGAATAGGCACCTCACTCTATGCCCGCTTGATCCTATCCTACTAACACCAGTAAACATTAGATATTTGTTATGCCAAAGATGGTATCTCGACGATATCCCTACACATGATAATTAAATAAGCAAATTAAATCACAAATATAAGTATATATTGTTCTTGATATCTCGGTGTATTATGATTGATAAGGATACAATTAAAATGGCTACTATGAGAGAGTAAATATCATCTGCATTAGAATTTCTACTAATTAAGTACCATAAGGTGAGATATGACAAGAGCAAAACAATTATGAAAGCAAAAAGTATCTCATTGTGCATTTATTTTGCAATCTTCAGATTTTTTTTTTTTTTAAACGATTATTACAATACAATTCTACTTGACGTGTTCATTAAAAAAAATAATAATAATAATAATAAAAAGCTGCTTCATTAATAAAACCCATTAAATGATTTGCAAGGCTACATGCATCAAACTCTGTTAAGGAATTTTAACTTCTGTGAGAGGCCTAAAACTATATCGGATATGTGACGTAAATTTTGTTAGAAATTCTTCCTCTTCACCGCATGTTTCATTTGATCTTACAGCTTGATAGAGAATAGCTTTTTACTCTAAATCTTGCCAAGGATAGGTTGGCTTAGTTAAGCAGCAATTGTTCTTCGAGCCCTGATTTTCTACTTCTGGCTAAAGCTTGCTCAAGCAAGACCCTTCTTAGGATTCAGATGGGGATGCTCGCCCTCTCAAATATATCAGCTAGATAAATTACGAGCTGATTTTGCAGTCACTTCTTGAGATCAGCTACCGTGGGCACAAAGTTTATAGGTGCATGACCTAGTATGGCCCGAAGAGGAATGTTCATGTCCTGAAATTAGTCAGACCAGCTATGGTCCATCCTGAGGCAGCATGGTTTCACGTGATGCAAACTCATCATTCATGCTTACCAAGAAGGGCCAATAACATTATTCTCATGTTGTGATTGCACATTATCTCATAATGAATAAATCCAGCCAAATTCCATAGTTTTGATATGCTTGAAGTGGATTTAGTGCAGTGTCACTGATACTAATAGAACCATAATAACAACCACAACAGTGCACTCAAGTCTTATGCACACCAGATGAGATGGAATGATCCAGTAGGCATTGAAGGATTGGAAGCAGAGCATGGATCAGCATCGAGAAAAATAGTACTAGATCACATCAACCGAATGATTTTTCACTATGTGTTCTTTGCACAAACAACATTATTCACCACAATGTCACATGAATTCTCAAAATTAATGCTTTCCATACAATGTTTAGGTTCACAATTCCATCCAACATCCAGAAGGCTGCAATAGGAGAAAGGACAGCTTTTAAAAGAGGGAAAAAGACGAGGGGAGAGAAAAGAATTTTGGCTATGAAATTCTGAATCTGCTGATGCTGCATTCTTCAGGTATCATCAACTTGGGAGTGAAAAACAAAACTTGGAAATGTTGTTGTGATGTCCCTGTGCATTTAAACAAGAATCATTAGAATGCCATATGTAAGATGTTCCCAACCACACTAGCTCTAATGGACTTAAAATTTTTAGATTAGCTAGTTGAGGATGCAAGAATTATTATAACATCAAAGAAGTAGGTCCTGAGTTCAAAACGTACATACTCATTTTACCTCTATTTAATCAACTGAAGTACTGATGAAGTTAAGTTTCTTTGCACTAGTGAGAGAGAGTGTTAGCCAATAAATGTAAAATCAAACCAGATTTAATAGGCTTAGACCTTTGGATCTCCAGATTGTTTTAAGGTTGAATAAATGGACGGCTCACCTTAGATATTGTAGAGTCATATTTTTCAAGAGAGAGGGATGCCGAAGCACAAGGTTACGCCACTCTTCCTTATCAATCTTGCCATCATGCTTGGTGTCAGCTTCCTCAAAAGTCTGAAATTAACAAGTAAAATCACAAGGTATATTGTATCAGATATATGTAAGTGTTTACTTCATAAATATGTTATACACACATGCATACACTTAATTTATACATAAGTTAATATTTCGATTCAACTTGGCTTTTTCAGTTTGGAGATATCTCAAACGAACACCAAACCAAATATTTTGTTTCAAAACTTTTCAGATGAAAACCATACTCAAAAACCAAAAGCTTTTGGTTTGCTTCAGGTTGTTTTAGTTTATCAGTTTATAATGCCTAACCCCATAAATGACCATGTTAAATGTCCATCAAGCCCATAAGTTTTTCTGTAACATAAGGCGTTTTTTTAAAGTAACATAAAATATATTCTAGGATGCAACAGTCAATAAGGACGTAGGAAAGGATTACCTTATCAATGATACTCTCAACAACTTCATCGGACAAATTCATACCAGATTCAGCAAGCGTAGCCACCACCATTTGTTTAACCTGTTTACACAGAGTTCTTGGTCATGCTCTTCATATGATGGTGAAGATGAAGCAAAGAAAAATATGGAACTTAAAAACAACATAGCCCTTGCTCTCGACAATTACTATAATACAGACCAGGCATGTAATTAGTTGAGATATGGGGCTGATTAATTGTGCAAATAGGAAAAATGGACAGGGTAAATCACCAATAATACTCTTCCTCTTGCTAATCATGATTCAAACCAACAAACAAGCACATTAGATTCAAAATTGCTAGTCGAAGGACTGAATAACCATGCTTATGATACAGACCAGGCATGTAATTAGTTGAGATATGGGGGTGATTAATTGTGCAAATAGGAGAAATGGACAGGGAAATCACCAATAATACTCTTCCTCTTGCTAATTATGATTCAAAGCGACAAACAAGCACATTAGATTCAAAATTGCTAGTCGAAGGACTGAATAACGATGCTTATGATATGATCACTGTAAATAAATTTGTTAACCAATAAATTCGGAACCACAATAAATCTAACAAACTTAAATTTTTGTATCAGTTGGTTGTGGTCTAAAATTATCATGGTATCAATGATACTCAGTTTGGCATACTCATTTCTCCCCAATGAATTATGTGGTCCACATGATGTGCTTCAATCAAAGACCTCGCCTACTAGATCTTACAAGCTTAATCTTTTAGATCACTTGTTTGTGAATTTAAATTCATTGAAATCAAAAGATAGCAGAACAATAACTAAAGAATTTTTTAATTAGAAGCAATGTCTGCAACGAGCAGCTACATATTACAAATCAACAATTGCATTCATCTTTAGCAAAACTAGACTATAATATCATCTTGATGGTCTCTTCCAACTCACTTAAATTCAGCTTAGATGAAATTAGAACGCTCCACAAAAAGACAGATGTCTAATCCCAATTGAAGGCAATCAAAGCTCATTCAGTTCTTGAATCACCACAGCACCATAAAAATAGAAGGGTAAATGGCAGATTGCCCCCCTTATGTTTATCCAATATGTGCTTTGGCCCATTTTCTACAAAAACGTGTATTTGCACCCCTTAAATTCTAAAATTGTGCACTTATCCCCTTATTAATGGATTGCCCTTTTCAAAATAAAGATAAATAAATAAAAATATTTGGATTGACACTTCATATCTGAAAAGCAAGAACAATCTAACTAGAAAGTCATTCAAAACTTGATTGAAGAACCACTTTTCCACAATTTTCGTACTTTCAGTTTTCATTAATATCCTTTCTGTTTATTGTTATTTTATTATCTATAACTTTATAAAAGGGAAAAACTGTTAATAAGGGCCTGAGTGACACATTCAGAAGTTTAGCACTGTTGAGCACCCTTTTTCAACAGAACAGGGTAATATGCACATTAAGAAAACATAAAGAAGGAGCCTGCAATTTGCCTAAAACAGAAGGAATAAGTAAAGAAAACAGCCCTGCAGAATGTGAACCATAACTTATCAGCTATAATCAAACTGCACTAACTTCTTGTGAATTATACAGATTATTTACCTCCTGCCTCTCTATAAAACCTTGCTGCTTGAGATCATACAGTTTGAATGAAACTGAAATGGAAAGGTGAAAAAAAGAAAAAGAAAATAAATCATATCTAGAAACAGCCCAGTTGTGGGACTAATATAACATGTTGTTAGAAGCAGAGAAAAAAGTGCAAATGAAGAGCATATGTGACATTACAATTGTTCCATATAAGACTCAAACAATTATCATGGGAAAAAGGCAAGAACTAGAAGTACCTACATTCGATTTTATCTTCAAGTGGGGCATTAGGATGAAAGACTGAAAGTGCTCGTGCGAATTCTTCAAAATCTAGCATCCCATTATGCTTCACATCAAATAAATCAAACACCTACAAAATTCATCAATAGGAAAATCCAAGAATCAAATTTAGTTGACTCTTGCAAAACGGGATTTATAAATAACTAGATGCACAAATGAGAAGAATATTACATAAAATTTCTGAGCACACACCCACAATTTAATGCTGCATTGTGCACATATGCAAAGGACCCCAAGTCACAGGATATGTTACCAATTATATGTCCATCCAACCAATTAAACAGTAACAAAATGCACTTTATCTCAAGGAAGACACAGCAAACTTGTAAGAGCTAAGGTAGGTAAAGCTAAAAGTCTGTCTTTTAGATAGATACCCGATCTGCGAACAAGCTCTCCTTCTTACTTGTTTTGAACAGTGCCAGCTGAAATTCCTCCTAGAAGAAAATTGTCAAGAAGACACCAATAGCTAATGAGGAAGATGAAGACTCGAACCTCTTCACAAAGCCATTTAGCATAAAAGGTTCAGATTAGAATGAAAGCAATTCGTTGTAATGGAGAAAATATAATGCACAAAAGGCAACAGCGATACCTTATTGATTAGTCCATCGTCAATAACTGCACTGCTAATCTTTTTAAAAAGTTCATATAGTGCTTCAATTTCACTGACACTAACTGCATTTAAAAGAAAATTTGTTGAAAACAAATAAACACTTCCTTCTTGAAGTTTAAGAGGTTTCAGACTCTCAATCACGCAACTTTATACAAACTAAAAGCAACATGCATCCAAGATAATGCAGATTAGATTCAAAAGAGAGATGAGAAATTCCAGGGAGCAAAGTTGCAGCATCTACCAGAAGCTTGCAAAAGATAACTAATAATCATCAAACAGCATGATCCTACTTCAGACAATGTAAGAAAGAAATTCAGGTATGTGCCACTATTGAAAATTCAAAAGCCTCAGAAAGAGAGAAAATCCATGGGTTCTTGCCAGAGAATAGGATGATTATCAAATGTGCATTGTATCTACATCAATAAATTTCTACTATCTAGACAACAAACATCACTCGTGAGCATCTGCTGTAATCTTGTTGACTTGAAGTATTCAAACATCCAATTAGATGTAATGAAAAGCAAACAAAAAATGAAGGGGGAAGAAAAAAGATAAAGACCTTATTAAGGTAAATGAATGAACAAACATTTAATCATCATAATTTCTCTTTAAACCTAAAGGGGCTTATGTAATCAAAATATCATTCTAGCAACATCGGGGGTATACTATCTCCAATGAACTACAGAGAGATAATCTGACACAGCATTATCTACTACATACAAGCATACAGGCACAAGTGCTGCATATGAGGTAAAAATATGCATAAATTCTTGATGTAATGAGGATGATTATTAGAAATATGAGAAACCAATTGTATCTTCATCTAAATTTGTTTTATTGACTTCTCTTCTAAACTTTTTAACTGTAGAATGGCAAAAATCAAATCAAAATATTCATAATTAGTAGGAGCACTTGTTTCCTGTCTTATAAAAATCATACGGAGAGAATAACTAAAATAAAATACAAATGTGTTTAGCATGTTTGAGCACAATGGTTATCACATATGCAACTAACTCCAATTGCAAAAACTTCCAAACATACATGATGTTTCCTATAGTAGACAACTTGGCAATTCTTCAACTGCATTAAGGATATTTTATGCAGGAGCTGAAGTAAATAAACAATTCCTGTAGATCTCAATTCTCAAGCTTTTCCTGTTTGGTCTTTCTTTCATCATTTTAGCTACAAGTAAAAAATAAACTGTAACAAAGACACCCTTAGCCATGTAACAAAGTGAGTAACAGCAGAATTAATATTTTTAGCAAGGTTACTCATGAGAAGATGATTACAGGGATAAGATGTTCCATCAGCTGTCAAATAAATAAGCATTAACTATAGTTGATATTATAATTTCATCTAGCCAGGAAAAGAGAGCTAGGGAATTCCTGCACTTTGGATTTCAAAGGCCTAAAAATAATTATTTTGTTGATTAATGTCCCTTTCTAAAAGACTAGGCAGTTGCACACCATGGTCCTGCTGAGCTGACTTCACATTAGCTACAGACAGCATTATTGTTCCATCGGAAAGATTTGTGGTGATATATCCTCTCGCAAGCAACGAGAAGATAGACTTGAATAAGAGAGGCTTACTAGGGAAAGCAACTGAACCACAAGATGGGGCATATCCTGTTATACCAAACTAAACAGAAATCTGTCTGCAATTGGATTTGAGTGTGACATCCACTCAGTTGTGTAATCGCTTTTGGCTAACAAGATGTTTAGGTTAACCTGGAATGATGAAATGATCTAAAAGGATATATCTCAGAATTTTAATTGTTCAGCAAAGGAGCAATACTGGGTCATTCAAGCATTTTGACTGTGCACAATCCAGACTCAATGTCCCACTTCCACACCCCTTCCCCCAAAGAGAAAAGATTGTTAGGCTGTCATCATTCCATCCATAGATATCACATCCCACATGAGGTTCCATTCAAATGAGATGGAAAGAAAAGGAAATTTCGAAATTCACATTGCAGCAATGAATATAAATATATCTCTGTGTGTGTGTGTGTGTGTGTGTGTGATAATACAGATAGAAACAGGCGAGAAATTTGGTATGCAACATTTAAAAGAAGAAGAAGAAGATAAGAAAAAGAAGACAGCTTAAGCTCAACAGAGTAACATACAGACAGTCTCCCTTGCGAGAGCTTCTGGATTTTTAAAATCCTGAGGCCGCTTGTCAGAATCACAACAACCTACCACAGAAACACACAGATACTTTATTCCTTCTAGGCACTGCACCATGGTCTTTTCCAGGCATCAAAGCACCCATACCTGTTCATAAAGACAAGATTGAGAATAAAAACCAGATACAAATTATTTAACTTGCCCTGGCTAAGTTTGACATGGAATAACATCTATGCACCTTTCTACAGAAATATCAAAGAAAATAACTCAATCTCAAAATTCAATGCAATCAAGACAGGATGGAAACTTTATGACCTCCAGGCTCTCCCAAAAGCAAAAACCATGACCAGACAATTGTGTAATGAAATGCTCTCTGTGGACTAACTTAGATCAAGTTATCACAGCAAATACCAGGCCAAATGGATGATACAGCCACCTCACCACATAAATCAAATAGATACTCAATGACTCTTATGATGAAAGTCTTCCTGCAGCATCCTTCCTTTTCAAACACATTACAGCATTATAGCATCTCCGCTTATAGCAATGAGGCTTGACTTTTGATATCTTCAATATATCTTTACCTAAATCTCCTCCATTTATCCAATTGTGATGCCAATTTTTTCCATCTGCTTACTTATTTTTATCTTGTTCTGTGTAATTGCATTGCATGTACAAAAGCCTTAAACCATTCTCAATGTTCATACATGCTGAAGATTTGTCACATTTGCTTCCTCATGGATATTTCAACATTGAGATAGGAAGCTCCTGTGCATCATCTTTTGGTTTATCCAAACTTCCCAACCCCATAGATTCCCTCATATAAACTGAAACAGGATGATAGAGTAACTCATTAAAGAATTTGTCATGATATTGTTCCCATTTCCCACCATGCTTCATTTCTATTCCTTTCTCTAGTAAATTTGCATTTCATAAACTTCATTGATTCATATTAAAAGAAAAGTACTTAAAATTCCCCCTCTCAAGTTTTGCATATGCTTTCACTGAGAAAATTATACTTAGCATAGCACTTTCCCATTAGATTGGATTCACACCAAGAACTCTACTCTTTTCATGGCACCATACTCAACTTTTAACCTTCCATGGATTCTAGAGTATCAACATCCTTCTCATCCTCTTCCATGATTGCACGTTCACGTGATGATCATATGTAACGCTGATTTGAGGCTTTTGCACTTTCATAAAGATATATTGGCAAGAAAAATACTTTTAACAAAACAATCTTCAGAAACACATGAAAGACATAGCAGCTCATAGATATTGCTCCATATGTAACCAATTATATAAAAGGTTCACAAGCAGTTACAAGATACAATCCCTAGAGAGCTCTAGACTCTCATATTCAAATTATGGCTTGCCTATACAACAGGGAAAAGCTAATTAAGAGTTACAGTTAAAAAAAAATAAAGAAAAAGAAAAAGAGAAAACGAAGAACTACACTAAATAACAACAAGAATCACAACATAAGATTGAAATATTCATGATATCATTATGCATAACACATCAATGATAAATGTCAACCTGCAATTCCATATCTAAACCTTAATAATTCCAAAAACGAAGACCCAATATTTTTCCAAACAATATTCTCACGTAATTCATTATACGGCTATCCAAAAGACTAAATCTTTACAGTAATCTAGCAACAACCCATATGCAAAATGAGGAATTCCAATACAAAACAAAACCAAAGGAGGGATTTTCATGGAAATTAAAACATGGGTTGTTTTGAAAAACTGACCTTTTCAAAGGAGGATTAAGGATGGTGAAGAAGGCGCGTAGTGAAGAAGATTCTCAGACATGTTAATTTTTATATTATGTTATGTTATCTTCCAACTACAATTTCAATCCTTTTTGTTTTCTCTTTTCTTTTTTCTTTTTTTCTTTTATTTTCATAAATGTTTCTTTTTTATGACAATGAAAGGATAATGATGAGAACTAGGAAGAAGAGTTGATTATTATTGAGATTACAAGTGGGGTTAACTATTTGTTCAAATAAATAATGATGATTGTAATTTACTATTTGTTATTAAAATGCATGAAAAAGGAAATAAGAGATGAAGGGAGATTCTATTAAAAATGGAGGAGAACGGTAGGAGGAGAGGGATCTCAATGCCCAATGGAAGACAGATCCCATGGCGGACGCTTATTCTCACGTGGAAGCTGAATTTGATTGGTGGGTCGGGGAATATAAGGAGGATGTAATATGTCTCCTAGACACTGATATTACCAACTCGAAGTTAAATCAGAATTTATCGTTATGGTTGAATTTGGTTCAAACTTAATTTAATTTTTAATTGAATTCAGCTTTTTTTATTTTTCTTTTTTTTATTCCTCATCCTCTTTAAATGTCTATGACAACGATTCGGATTGAATCTAGCAATAGTGATTAGCAAAAATAACTTAATCAAATAGAGATAAGCCCAAACCAAGATATCAATTTTAATTTAAGCCAGAATAGGATTTAAAAGTACAAAATTCCAGCTCATTGTAACCCCTAATCTTCTTTTTATAGAGTTTGTATTGTATTTAAAAGTTCCAGCTTAACTTTTTGACTTTGCCACCCACGAGGTGAATCACCAACCATTCACAAGGGTACGTGGTAATTGTGCTGGCTCCTATAAGGTGCTAAATCTCTACCAACCATTAGGAAAAAAGACATATAAAGCTATCTTAGGGTTGTTATATTTTTACAATACTATACATGAAAAACTTTTTAGTTCATTATTAGGTTTATATATTAGTTAAAATTACTGGATAAAAGAGTCTAAAGTATTGTAATAAAATTATAAAATTTATACTATATACTTAATGGTACAATAATTTTATGACTAAAAAATCGACATCAAACACATAATCATTGAAAAATTAGTAGCATTATAGGTTAGGCATATTGGTGCAAAAGGTAACTTTCAACCTAGGCTAGAGTTCTATTAAAAAGTACAAATTTTTAGTTTATTTTAACTCTTAATTTTATAGAGTTGAAAATTATACATGAAAGTTAGAGAAATTTTCCTCTCAGAATTAACCATTTATGAGGTGGGTTACTAACCATCCATAGAATTGGATGATAGTTGTGATGACCCACATAAGATGTTAGAACTCAAACTATTAGTGAGAAGAGAGAACTATATAAAATATGTGTTATGCTTGGTTTTATGACTTGAATCAAGCAGCATAATCAATAAAATATCTTCCTAATTTCTAATTAGTTCGTGTTGGTTATTATTATAAGAATATTGCTTATAATTTTGCAATCGCCAAACCCATGCCCTAGAATCAACAATTCACTATTGCATGATGAAGGAGTTGGGAATCACTCGTAGGATGATTCTAAACTAGTTACTAAAACTGACAGTTTCATGAAGATAAGTTTATATATATATATATATATTTATATTTGTATTTATATCTCTACACTTTAGAATCAAGTTTGGATTTTGATAGATACACCCATATGGAGTTTATCTTCTAGGTTTTATCTTTAACCCTGTTTCTTTTTTATTCCTTAAATAAATTTTTTGTTTTCTCATGAAATTTTCTACTTTTATATCGTTTAGCACCAATAGCATAGTAATACTCAATCGAACGAAATTTGAATGATATACGACAGCTGAAACCTTTTGAATTCTTAAGCCAACTTTTCCACCTGCTAAAAGTAATAATCAATTTTAAATCCATAAGGAAAGTTATACCATGTTTCACCTGCTCTTTAATTGAAAGCCTATGCTTTTTATATTCTGTCAACATTGAGTTTGTATTCAGAAAAATATTTAAAAGTAAGTTTCCAAAAAGAAATGAACGGAAGCACATGGAAGGAAGCTCTTATTCCAATTTTTTTTTTTTTTTTAACATTAGACTTCATCTTGAAAAGCGTAAATTAAACCATAAACAAAAAAAAAAAATATCTCTGAAGGTGTGGTTATCCCAAAATGCATATATATATGTTGATTTAAGGTTGTTCTGTTTTCCTAGATCCCCTTGATCCACCTGCCTCTTTGTTTTGATTAGAGGGGAAGATGAGGATGTAGGGAAATAGAAGGAAGTGAAGGAAAGTGTTTTTTTTTTTTTCTTTTATAAATGTATGTACATGAAAAATAGAATACTAACAAGGCAACTCTGATAAACTTTATGAGAATTTAGAGAACAAAAGATCACAGTATGTAATAATAATTACGCTTGAGTGATTTTGGCCTATTTCTTGATATTCATCCTCGAAGTTCGGTTTAAAGTGCTTGTTTGCACACTTTGAAATGCTCGGCAAGACTCGGTTCAAATCTCCATTGGGTGAAACTCAAACGACATATTACCTTCCAAGACTGGTTGATTTTGGCATCACTTTGTTCGGATCCAATTAAGTGATATTAGAATGAAGTGATGTTTTGTAGATCAATACACTTTGGGAATTTAGTAGCTCAACAAACTAAGTCTATGAGCTTTTGCTAGAGAAAAAGAAAATAGACAAATTTTTTTTTCTTTGCCAATAAATATGTCATATTGGCTCACTTAAATTGCAACATTATAATATAATTAAACCTTTTAGGTACAATAAAAAAGTAGTTCCGCTTCTACATCAAATCAGTTAATATATTAAGCTTAATAGTATTATTACTTAGGGTTGATAATTTGTGTTAGTGGGTTATATCTCAAGTCTTGTGTCCCTATTTTGTATCAAATTCTAAAAACACATGGATTGAGTAGAGATCATAAAAACACATGCATATAATTGTATCATGTCGTGTTTCGTGTTATCATATTATGTTAGCAACTATCAACCACATTCTTATTATATTTACAACTTGTTATTTGAATTGGTGATACAATCCAAATAATTAGACTCAATATTAGGATGTTTAAGAACTTTCTCAAAAAGGTTCCCTCATGAACTATTTAGCTCATTACACTACTCACAATTCTCATATTTATCATGGACATAACCTGATACGAGACAAGTGCATCTATTAGTTTTAATATAATAGATATGAGTCCGAATCGATCCCTCAAAGACCTCAAATACTGATACTAATCTTAACTCTATTATCTAATTGGAAAATTATGATGGGTTAAATGAATTAAAAATACTACAATTAGCAAACTAATCTAATTATGAGACTTGACTAAACAATTTAAGAAGCGATAAAATTAAGAATGACTTCAAGAAAGCAAATAACATATTTAGAAATTGTTTCCCCTAATGTTTAAAAATATATTTAATTTTATCTCTATTATTCTTGATGAAAGGGATTTGCAATTAAAATTAACACATTTCTCAGGCACATTGACCCTAACTTTAAATTATTTATCGAAATCTTTTCACTTAATAACATAATTTAGAATTGCATTAATATACAATAAATTCCTACACAAAAATAGTAACTTCCCAGAAGAATCATGTATCTTATCTCTAAATACTTATGTAATTCTCTCCAATTATGTCAAGATCCCATTATCCATATAATTTCTCAATCATCATATATAATATCATAGATTGATACCCTAGAAATATTAATTAATAATGAAAACACATAATTGGATCAAGAAAAATTTTATTGAAAAATAGAAATTTTATTGAAAAATATCAATAAATCCAATAGACACATAAAACCTTAAATTCCACAATCCTAAATACAAAAATCTTAAGCTATCATAATGAAATTAAAAACAAATTGCAGCAAAATCAAAAAGTAAAACATGTGTCCCCAAATTGTGTAACTCACTGATCTTGGCTCAAAAAACCATCTTAGTTAAACACAACCTAAGGATATGTTGTGCCCCAAACTATATAACTTTTTGCCCAAAAATTTTCCGCTTTCTCTTATTGCTTATCTAATTTCAAAACTTCATAATCCATATATTTAAACTCTGAATTCAGTGAAACTTGATTCATTTTCAATCTGGGAATGCGTTCAAACCTTGAAATCAAACTTCTACTTAATTAAGTACCAATTTCTTTAAAAACAACTAAAAATATAAGAAAAATATTATAAAATCACTATTTAAAGTGTATTTTAAATAAGAGTTATCATAACCCATATAATTTGCACCATTTAATTACCAAAGTAATCCAAGATTAGTCTTTTACCACAATTTTCCTATAAATATGCACTAGTTCCTCTCATAAGAAGACCTTGTTCCAACATTCATCCTATAAATTGTTCATGAACTTAAACTACCAACTTACATGTGATGCTAGAGCCTACCAACAGTTGTATGTTTTCTCTCTCTAATCCCTCTCTTTCATCCTTCTTAATGTTATGGACTATTTGAAGCACAAAGTTCGTCCTTATCTCATGCAGGACAAAACATAGCAGCATGCATGTGACACATAATCTATTTATCTACAATAACATAATTGGAAAAGGAAAGTCAGGACAAGTGGAGAGGAAGATTTTTTTCCTTTTGAACCAAAACCTCTCCTCCATTTTTTCCATAATACACAATAAAAGGAAAAGAAGAAATAGACCTTCATTTCTCCTATTACCCCTCGTACCTTCTAACAAATCATGTATTTCAATTCTCCTTTTCCTCCTTTATCTACTAGCCAATCATTGGAAGAAAAATAATTGTTCTCTACTTATTTCCTATCCTTTCCTTTTCTCTTTATTTTCCCTTATTTCTTTTTTTACAAAGTGTTTTCCAAACAACGATTAGAGAGGGCATAGATTTTCTTTTTGTCTATATTATTTGTATATGAACTAAGCTAGAGGTCTAATGTTTAGATGGATTATCTTATTCATACTCTGAATTATCAAATCAATATACCAATGTAAATTGAACTATAGAGTAATATTAGGCATGCCATTATATATTGCCCAACCGATATGGACTTACGTTATGTAAATGTGTGTTTTAACTTTTCCTAGTCAAACAAAACAATCCTACATCTTATGTAATTGGGCAATTTCAAGTTCATGCACTAACGCCCAAATCATTTTAGCCTAATAATTAATGCTCAGTCTCTTAGAATAAACAAACTTTTTTTGTGAGAGGGGAGTTAGATTAAGGGTAAGTAGATACAAAATAGATAAGATAAGATATGAATCCCTACACATATCCTTACCTATGAATATAGATTTTGAAATTTCATTATCCATACCTTATCTTATAGTACCTTAAAATCATCTTATATCCTATACCTTGTAAATTATATAGGGTTAAGGTATTTCGTAAAACCAATAATTTTTTTATTAATTCTCCTTACAAATTTCAATATAGCTATTCTTTTTAAAACATAAAACAAAACTGACCTTTTTTTTTTTTCAAATGCAATTACTCAATTTAGCTAATATATTAAATAACGCTAATGAGTACATTAAGATATATTTTTAACCAATTTTTCTTTTCCTTAAATAGTTCTTTAACCGTTATTATTATAAATAAATTTTTATGGAAACATTATACAAAACATTCTTTATGTAAATGAAATATTCATTTTGTAATAATCATATTACATAGATATTTAAGAGAATAAGTTCACCGTTTTAAAAAATAAAAGCAGTAAATATCTTAGTTAATGTGAAATCTATAATGTTTATTAAAATATGAATAAAATATTCACAAAATTATATAATTCAATAATTATAGATGTGATGATACAAACAATTAATTATAGGCAAATGAAGACATAACATGGAAAATGGAATAAAACATAAATTCAAATTAAAATATTTTTCTTCCTTAAGATATATGTATTAGTAAAATAATCTCTTTTTGCTCTAAGAAAATATGATTTCTCTTTAATAATAATACCAAATCTTTCGTCAAACATAAAAGAAAGAACTATTCCATTATGGAAAACAAGCTTTATTACATAATGGATTTAGTAAAGAAGAAAAGAGTAGAAAAAAAATGATGATAGAGTAAAGAATAAAGATGAAACATGAAAGGAAAGGAACTAATAAGCGTTTAGTTTAAGGTTTTCAATATGTTAGGTTTGCTTTATTTTGATAAAATGGTATCCTTTATTTATTAATTTTATTTAATTACTTACAAGATAGAGCCTTAGAACTTATACCTATATACTTTAAAGTACAAGTTCCAAGGTGAGTACAGAATACCTTAACTTTTTACCCATACTCTACCCTATAATAATAGATTCCTAAAAATTATTACTCGAAACCTACCTTGTAGTCTTGATTACCCACCTAGAACCTATCCGATCAAGCAGAATCCAGATAGGTACTCTATATAATAAGGTTATCTGCTCATTCCAACTTTTGAATCCAATTTAAGTTAGGTTGAGTTTTTAACACATTAAGAAAAATGAAAACATAATAGACATTGTGTGCTTACTACATGGGTATTTAATTACTAATGCCTAAACTAGGCAACTAGCTCTTGGTATTTCAATGTTGCTAGTTTCCTTCATTTAGCAACAACAATACAAACAAGGAAATTAAGGTATAAGCACATAATTGTTATTTTTAAGTTAATTGTAAATCAACCAAAAAATAAAATAAAATAAACACCTTCATGTATTTGAGGCACAAGGATACTAAGAACATTCGACTTGATAGTAGTCTAGAACATATCACAATGCCCTCCACTTTATTAGGTACAAGGAAAGAAATTAGAAAGGAAATAATAAGAAAGGAAGAAATGTTAAAGGAAAGATCTGTGAGAGTATCTAATTCCTTCAATGTTTTTGGATAATAAAGGGAAGAAAAGTAGAAGGAATATTAATCAATAATAAAAGACAAAATGAAATATAATGTTTAATTACTAATATGCCCTTAAAAATATTAAGAAAATAAAAAGATGGGATAAAAAAGGGATAGAGTAAGAAATTCAACAATTTTCCTTCCTCTTTCTCTTCAATTCAGAGAGAAACAAAAGTTAATAGCGCTTATGAAAAACTTTTCTTTCAAAATCTATTCCTTCCCTTTTTCTTTATTTCCTAAACAAGAAAAACATCTTCAAATTTGTATTTTCTTTTCACTTTCCATCCCCTCCTAATTCTTTCCTTTATCCTAAACATAGTGTTAGATCTTTACTTTAATAGTATCTCATATTCACTTAAAAGTTTCTACAATTCCTCAAACATATCTCATATTAGCTAAATTGTTATTCATTAAAAAAAAAAATCCCTTTAGATAATCAAACCAAACATATTTTTACTATTGAACCTAAGATTCATTATTTGATTTTGATGAGAACAAAAAAAATATATATATCTAAACATGTTATTTAAAAAAAAAAAACAAATAAATAGATGATTAACCTAAGTATTATTTGATTATATTGAGGTAATTGAATAAGATTGATTAATTTGTTTAATGATTAAATATATCACTTATCTCTACAAGAAATTTAATCTTTTAAGTGGTGATCAAATGATTTTGAAGTTAGATTGTAAAGTGTATTTATTTGTTGTGTGTTAAAAATATTTTCAGGTGATATTTAGCTCATTGGGTTGATGGCTCTATAGCATTACCAACTTAACGATGAAGTGGCCTAGATAAACAGATGGAATTGCTTCTGATCGTGAAGAACCAACTTGCTGGTTCACTTGCTAATGTTCATGCCAAGCTGGTTCACTTACCAGTGTTCATGTCGATAGAGTATTTTATTACCGATTTGCCGGCATGCCGATAAGTCTGATCTAAGTAGTCATTGAAGCATTTAATGCGTAATAACGAGAAGAATTCCATGAGTTGATATAAAAGCTAAACAACCCCACCAAAGGAAATGAAGATCTGATATTCTACTGTTAAAAAAAAAAAAAGACATTCTCTTATATTCTTGTTATCTGTAATTCTTGTTGTCTCTTGTACTATAAATTGCTGATATTTAGAGAGATTTAAAGTGTAGTGCTTACGAGCTATTAGTTACGAAGTATTAAGAGTTAAAAGCACTACAACAATAATCCTTGAGATTGAATTTTGTGTTGTAAGTTGAAATTGTGATTTGTGTTGAGAATTGTAAGTAAGAAACTTGTGTAATCAAGTTTGTGTTTGTGTAGCTCTTGGAGCTTAGATTGAGAAATCAATAAAGTGGTGTAAAGTCCTTGATTGGAGGCATTATGTATCCATAGAGACAAGGGGCAATCCGAACTCCATGTTATATTCGAACTTGATCTTCTTTATTCTTATCTCTTTTAATTTCCGCATTTATTATTGTTTTATTGTTATTTTGATTGCTCTTATTATTACATTTAATTGTTTATATCGGAAAAGAATTACAATTTGTCCTTAAAACTCAATTCAACCCTCCCATCTCTCTTGAGTTTAACCTAGTATTCTTCAATTGGTATCAAAGTAAGTCTCTAAATCTTTTGCTTAATTGCATATTAGAGTAAAGATAATGGCATTTAATACACTAGGCTTTATAGAAGGGTAAGCTATAAATAGACCATCACTCTTAACCGGAAATAATTATCCTTATTGGAAACGTAGAATAAGTATCTTCTTAAAAGCACAAAATAGATTGTTGTGACAAATAGTAGATAAATGACCATTTAAGATAGAAGGTAAAGAAGAAAATAATTATTCTGAAAATAATTGGAAGTTATTATACTTAAATGAAATACCTATGAATATCTTGTATTGTACCATTAATGAAAATGACTTTAATAGAGTTTGTACATGTAAAAGTATTAAGGAAATATAGGAAGAGTTAAAAAGTACATATGAAGGAACTAACCAAGTAAGGGATAAAAAGATAAACTTATTATGTGGACAATTTGAAAACTTTAGAATGGATTCAAACGAAACTATTGATGAGATGCATAATAGATTCATCAATATTATCAATTCTTTTAGTATTCTTAGAAAGACATTTACTAACCTTGAAATAAATTCTAAAATCCATAGGTATTTGCCAAGAGATTGAGAAGCCAAAAGAATCACGATCAGGAAGCTCATAATCTTAACACAATGCCAAAAGAGCAACTCTTTAGAACTCTTAAAACTCATGAGATGGTTAAGAGACAAGAAGAAGAACCTAAGAAGAAAACAATTGCTTTAAAAGCTACCGAGGAGAGCTCTAGTAATGATGAAAGTAAAGATGATGATGATGATGATATAGTCATGATCACAAGAAATTTTAAGAAATTTATGAAGTTCAATAAGAAATTGGTGAATGATAAGAATGAAAACACATCTCAGTTTAGAAGGAATAAAAAGAAAGTAATCGAATGTTACAATTGTCAAAAATTGAGTCATATTCGATAATATTGGCCAAATCTTAAGAAAACCAAGAAAGGAACAAAGAAAAAGACTTTGATGACAACTTGGAGTGATGGTGATTCAAGTGACTCGAATAGAGAAATGTGCTTCATGGCCATAGATAATAAGATATCTTCTACTTTTAATGATTCTTCATTTGATGAGCTCAAAAATATGTATAATAAGTTACTTAAAGAATTTATTAAGGTTAAAAAAAAGAACAAGATGATGAAACAAATGATAATTGAAATACGAAGTGAATTTGATCTATTTAAAAATGAATATAATAAAGTGAATAATGTTAAAGAAAGTTTAGAGGAGGATAATAAGTACTTAAAATTAGAAGTTGATAGATTAAATAAAAACAATGAAGCATTGAATCTTAGGAATGAGGAGTTGGCTAAAGAAAATGATCAATTGAAAGACAAGTGCAATTCTCTCGAAACAAAAGTTGATAGCATGAAAAATGAAGATAATATGGTTAATAAGATAAGAGAACTTTAAATTTAAAACACTATCTTGAAGTCTAGTCTAGATGATTTAAAACAAATTATAGCTAAGTTTGTGAATGAAGAAAAGAATTTAAATAAGCTTCTCAGCTGTCAAAGGCAATGATTAAATAAAACCAGAATTGGCTATAGTAGAGAATATATTTACAAACCTTACAAAAGTCGTTTTGTAAATGTAACAATTAAGACTTGTAACTATTACAATAGATATGGCTATATTATACATACATGTGCAATACATTGCAATATCAATTTGAATCATAAAGGTAAAATAGTTTAGGTTCTAAAAGGACAAGGATACCTTATTACAACTAACCACAAAGGACCCAAACTCACATGGGTGCCAAAAAAGTAATCACATGTTTTTATAGGAACTTCAAATGAGAGCAACTCAAGAAACTTGAGTGGAGAATGCTCAAAGAAAACTCGAAATGCCTCCAACATGGTATTTGATTTAAAAAACTCATTCAAATGGTCTCTATAGAATAACTAATATATTTTATGTGTACTTGAAATTCTTTATGTTTATTAAGCTTTCATGTGCACACTTTTTCCTTATCTTGATCTTCATGTCAATCATGTATTCATGTGTGTTTAATTGTGCCAATATCTCATGCTTAAATGGTTGATTTGATATATTTATAAAATTATCTAAATTTGACCTCTTCTCAACCACATTTGGTCTTTTATAAGCACGTAGGAACTCACCTAATGTTTTTGTAATTAATTGCTTTATAAGCTATGCTTATACTCCCACCATATTATAGTATACATTTAAATCTTGCTTAGAATGGATAATTGTAAATATCATACATTTTATACACATTTGAAGTTACTCAGTATGTTTAAGATCATATGCACATAATTTTGCCATATTTTGATTTCCATGTTCAAATCCAATTCCCACATGTTTAATTTTATCCATAGACTGTGGTTGAATAATTAATTTGGCTTATTTTTCCTTTTATGCAAATTTGACTTCCTTAGATCCAATTTAAGCTCTTAATGTTGTTTGAGAAGTCATATGATCATTTTGTCAATTTGCATACTATATGTCTCAATCATGCCACCATTGCATCTATAAGCACTATTGAAACTTGCTTAAAGTACCAAATTATCATGTGCTTAATTTAGTATGTATGTATGTCATTAAGCACAATTTACATTCAATAGTTGATTTTGATGATTTTAAGACTTTTGAATCCTTGTTATGATATTTTCCTTCCAATATGCTTAAATATGATGATTGAAATTTTCTTAAAGTATTAATTTGTCATAACTAAGCCTCATTGCTCAAAATTAGTCATTCAAACATTTGCATAGCTTAATAATGAACTTTTTAGCAACTAATGACTTAATCTTCGTTAAATCTTATTAATGTTGCTGAGATACCAACTTTTCACACTCAATTGGATCTAAGGAATATGCTTATATGGATTTCATACATAAAACATAGCATTTAACATGTTTTGGGCACGCTTAAAGTCATTCATACTTATCTAAGTTCATATATGCACAAATTTATCATGCATTGGTTTTTGTGCCCAAAACCGGGCCTCAAATGTTTATTTTCATCCCTAAATCATGTTTAAGTAATCAAACTAGCTTGATTTGAATTTAGTGCATAATTGACATCTCTATACCCTTTTTAGGTTATAAATGCAATATGGAGCATTTCTTGCCAATATGGAACATTTCTTACCTATATAGATGTTGTTTGGCTTGATCATGTATCTTTTATATCTCTTAATATCTTTTAACATGTTTGAAGTATGAACCCATCTTAAATATTGAAAAAGGATCTCTTCTTGCTCTCTAGCCACTTGCATAATTAAGGAACTTAGGTAATAATTTTACAATTTATAAAGCCTTAAAGCCATAATTTGTGTCTACTATACTCAAACATGTATTTGAATTTTGCTTGAAGTGTTAGTGTACAAAAACTCAATACCTATATACATATTTTGCTCTTACATGCACATTTTCACTTTATCATGAATTACATGATTCAATGGATTTGATTTGGCTAAATCCTTGGTATCTAATTAAAATTTAAGTTTCTTAAGCCTTAATGGACTCAAATAAACCTGCTTGAAGTGTTAGAACACTCATTAAATCACTCCAAATCAACTTAAGTAAGCAACTTGGACCAATGAAGTGAACTTAACTCATTTTCTGTAGAATTGCAGATAACCGGCATGCTGGTATCAACAACCACAGGCTTGCCGGTATATTCCTCTCTGTAAGCAAATTGTTTCGGTTCTATTCTAAGAACTGGCATGCCGGTACCCCTAACCACTGACATGCCAGTATACTATTTTCTATAACAAATTCGCAACGATTCTATTCCTATAATCGGTATGCTGGCTCCTCATACTATCGCCTTGCCGGTACCTCTATTTCTAAGCGCTAATAGTGTCGATCCTTTCTCTTTCTTCCCATCTTCTTCCTAAAACCACTCTTTCTCTTTCCTTAAACCCTAGAATCTTTCTCTCTCTTCGATCCACCATCTTCAAACTCTCAAAATCATAATTTTCCCTCATAAATCATCTCTAAACCCACAAATCTCTCATTAATTTCCTCACTTCTTCAAATTACACCCTTCTCTTCTCCTTCGTGTGACTTTCTTTCTCTACCAAACCCCCATCCATCATTACGATGCCAACTTAACGAACTATTGCCAACTTCCAATCTATTTTGTATATACACTTCATTAAGTTTATCTTAGGTTTTGATCTTAGCCATTAGCTATCATTATTGTTGCTTTCTAATGTCTTGTCTTGGCCATTATTTTGGCTTTTGTTGCTTATGTTGCTTATCTATATTATTTACTACTTATGTTTCATATATCTCATGGAGTTATTACACTCCTCATAGTTGGCTCACTTTTTCGAACATTTGATATAATATGGGCTGATCTTAATGAATTCATTATGAAGATTTTATTTGGAATGGCTTTTAGCTTCTTTGATTTCACTTTTGTAAGGGGTATATCCTAAGACTTAAGCTAAGATTATACCAAAATTTCAACTTGAATCCTTTTCCATCTTCAACGCCTAGATCCTCCTCTTTTTGATGAGGCTAAAGGAGGAGAAATATTCAAATTGTTAGAGTGTCAAAACGTGTATTACATCGAATTGATAATAGTTACTCAAAAGATAATATTGATCCTATGACTTTGGCATATCTTGATTCTTTAATAAATTCTTTATGTAAAGTTATCATTAAGTGAGACTTGGTTTTTTAACACATCAATACTCTCATTTTGCAAGCACTTACTTAATCTTATTCAATTATCAAATATCTTGAAATTGAGTGCTAAATTGAGGGGGAATATTAGATTGAGGGAGAGTATTTAAAGTATAAAAGTTTTGTCCTCATAAAAAAAAGAAGGAGATTGTTGAACCTGGAGTTCATTATTTGATTTTGATGATAACAAAACAAAAAGTATATATCTAAACCTGTTGTTTTCTAAGAGAACAAAATAAGCGGATGATTAAACTAAATATTATTTGATTATATTGAGGTAATTAAATAAAATTGATTAATTTACTTAATGATTAAATATATCAATTATCTTTACAAGAAATTTAATCTTTTGAGTAGTAATCAAATTGTCTTGAAGTTAGATTATAAAGTATATTTGTTTGTTATATGTTAAAAGTATTTTTAAGTTATATTTAGCCTACCAAGTTGACAACTCCATAGCACTACCAACTTAACAGTAAAGTGGTCTTGATAAAGAGATGGAATTGCTTCTAATCATGAAGAACCGGCTTGCCGATTCACTTGCTGATGTTCATGCCAATAGAGTATTTTGTTACCGGTATATTGGTAAGTCTAATCCAAGTAATCGTTGGAGCATTTAATGCGCAATAATGGAAAAAATTCCATAAGTTGATATAAAAGCTCAACAACTCAATCTAAGGAAATGAAGATTTGATATTCTAGTACAAAAAAAAAAAAAAAGAAGACACTCTCTTGTATTCTCGTTGTTTATAATTCTCTTGTATTATAAATTGCTAATATTTAAAGAGATTTGAAGTGTAGTGATTATGAGCTATTTGTTCCAAGGTATTAAGAGTTAAAAACAATACTCCTTAAGATTGAGTTTTATGTTGTGAGTTAAGATTGTGATTTGTGTTAAAAATTGTAAATAAGAAATTTGTGTAATCAACTTTATGTTTGTGTAGCTTTTGGAACTTAAATTGAGAAATCAATAAAATAGTATAAAGTACTCGATTAGAGGCATTGTGTGTCCGTAGAGACTAAGGGGCAGTCTGAATTTCACGTTATATCCGAGCTTAATCTTTTTTATCCCAATATCTTTTAATTTCCGTAATTATTATTGTTTTATTGTTGTTTTGATTACTTTTATTATTACATTTAGTTGTTTATATCGAAAAAGAATCACAATTTATCCTTAAAATTCAATTTATCCCCCTCTTGAATTTAGTCTAGTGTTCTTCATTTATGTGACATGACAATGACAGATGATATTCATGAACATTTTAAAAATGCCCCATAGAAAACCCTATTTAGGTTCCCAAGACTTATATGCTTTATTCTTAAATCTTTCCTAAAATTTCCTTAATAATTTTTTCCATTATTTATGTAAACACAAGTGGAAACATTTAAAAAAAAAATTGAGGAGGTACAAGATATTCCTAATAAGTAAGAATTTTAACGAGAAAAGAAAAAAATGATGGTTCAAGTCCTTAGTTGAGGACCAGACCTTGTAAAAGAACAAACTATATTGGATAATAACCTAAAACCAAGTCTTTTTATCCTTAGAAGATGGGTAACCTAAAGCGAGGATAGTCCAAGAGGGTGAAGAAGCCCTACATATGCAACTTATGTTATGCATGGCACAATAAAATGAAGAAAACCATGAAAAATCTCATATATCAATGGTATTTCATGTTTGCTTTGAAAGTACTTTAAGCATTTGAAAATTTACATATCCTTAGCTTTTCATTGAAAGGGTCCTTAGTTATTCTAAGGATAAAGGGATAATCTACCAAAAACTAACATACCTAGACCTAACCATCAAGTCAAATTGATCTTAAACCACCAATTCACAAAACGATGCAAGGTTGAACCGAACCGAACCTAACCCTTGAGGGCATAAGCTTAAGATGGTTCGACTATACTGACAATTTTATCCTTTTTTATTTATTTATTTATATATTATTATTTTTATTTATTTTTATAAATTTCTTTTAGTCTTGTTAATATATTCCCATGAATTACTGTAAATAATTTTTCACTTCAATCTCATTTTCTATTTTTTTCCCAAAATAATTATAACACTTTATGTTGTATAAAGTGTTACTAAGAGAAGTTGCAAATTTGATTCTATTTCAAAATAACTAATTTAAATCACATGAGTATAATGTTACTTTAATATCAAAATATTAAGTAAAATAAGATAAGTGGTGATTTACAAAAAATTGCCAATTTCTCATTTGAATCTCAAAATAAATTATCAATACGAAAAAAATAAAATTGCAATGTAATTATTAACCGCTTGATGTGTATTGGGAAAAGAAAAAAATAGAAGAAGACATAACATTTTAAAAAAATATTATAGAGGCAAAACCAACCTGAACCGACAATCCAGATCACTAAACTATTGATTCAACAGGTTTAGTCAGCAAAATTGCTTAAACCCCTACTGTTTAGACTCTTAAAACTTGACGGTTTGTAAATTAGTTTAGGCTCACCAACCTCAACCAAGCCGGTTCACAAAACTAGCCCTACCAAACATGCCTTGCATAACAAATGTTCCTCTAAGGATTTCCACCAGATAAAAGGGATCCTTCATCACGTGCAGCCGTAAGTAGAGGGTGGCACTTTGAAAACTTTTGCTTTTTACCCTTTCTTTTTCCAAAATCACTTGCTGTTGTTCGCTTAAAAAAAATAATATTGGGATCATAATATGGTTTCTTAAAAATAAAGAGGAAGGTTTTGAAAAGAGCAAGTTTATTCAAGTGTTGATATAATCTTTTAAGAAACTTGGGGGACAAAATTTTGATGCTCAGTGCACCATTGTCTTTCTAGTTATATCTCCATCTCCACGCTCAAGCTGAAGGGGCCTTCTTTACAGTCTGTTCATATCTCCATCTCCACGGTCCAGCTGAAGGGCCTTTCTTTATACTGCTCAAGGCGGAACCGTTCAAACCACTCCAATTATCAATCAATACTACAGCTGCAGTTACTGATCCTCGATAACAAAAATGACAATTATTCTCACTCCTCAAAAAAAAATGCCATCCTCAATGTCAGGTTCTTGACAATCTCCGTCCTTAGGGATCAGATTCTTGAGGTTTTTCTTTTTCCTCTCGTTTCCTCTCTTTGTTTTTTTTTTCCCCTTTTTTTTTCTTTTCATGAAAAAAGCCGAAGAAAGGATCGAGATCCAAAATAAAATGAAGAAGTCCTTGAACAGAGGTTTCTTAAGGAATCGATACAACACATTAACGAACCTTCAGCAATAAAAGAGACCTAAGATATCTAAATTTACTGAGACTATGCCGTGAAAATACAAAGGCATCCAGATGTTAATCTTACAAAAGATTCAGAACATTGAATGCCACAAAGATAATTACCTCATCCAGATAGATACCATATCTCCACGTAACTTCAATGTCGCTCAATGACATAGCAACAAGAAATGAGTCTCACTGTGTGGATGGATTAGCAAGCATTATCCCAAACAAATTCTCAGATTTCAGTGACCAAGCTGCATCATACAGAGCATAGCTTGACAGCTACATAACTTCCAGAGCAACTCTGTCTTGGCAGATACAATCGTTCAAGAAGTTAGATGAAATGAATGTTACCAAAACACAGAACTAAGAAGCAGTATCCATCAGCAAGATTGTTCTCGTATTGCAGTCACCAGACCAATGGCAGGGGACAGCTTAATGTCTTCTAAATCTCCGTCAATGAAAATAATCAAGATACTTCTTTAAAACCACCAGCACCTTACTATCCACATTTTTTTCGTACCCTTTCATGGGACCATAAGTTCAGGCAATTAAGAAATACAGCTTCTTGAACTGTCACTGACCTCAGATAATATCGGATGTTGGCACCTCTACTGAATAGGCAGACCAAGGTACAAGTCATTTAGATACACTCCAACATCCAAATCATTTAGATATCTGAGACACCCAATTCATCTATCCATGGACAGAAAAGGTTCCCTAAATTACAGCAAAAGCTTCCCTGTAGCAGAACTGGCAGATTCATCACTTCAATTATCACAAATGAGCTAAAGGTTGAGAATTATAGAATACGTCATTGGTTGGTTGATAAACCCCAAACAGTAACCTAGCAAAGATTAGTCACCAAATAAGTCATCGTCATTATCATCATTAAGATGGTTAGTCTGTGCATCCTTGGAAGGAGGATCAACTCTCCTAGCATCATTTGGGGGAGGATTGGCCCAAGAGGATCCAACTTTGCCTGAAAATGATTCACCATAAAGGTCATCATAAATTCCACCTTTAGATGGGTTCTTGACCTTGTTCAAGACCTGCTGTAGTTTATCGGTGACTCCTTTCTGGCCATTGTCTTCCTTTGCATGAGACTGTTCCTTTCCTTTGGGAACTATTGTAGTTTGCACAAGTGATTCATATTTCCCAACAAGACTTCCTTCTTTAACGCCAATTGGACCTGGTTCAGTTTCCACATCAACACCATCCGAGAAGCCAACAACTTCAACCAACACACCTCCAGCTTGATCCCTAAACGCCACTCTCATTTTCTTAGCTCGCTTAGCCACTCTTACCAGTGGATGATCATCATCTCCATTTGATTGAGATATAAGGCTTGCTTTCCCAAGGCCATAACGATTGATAAGAGTATTATAAGCCACAACAGCTTCTTCATCAGAAGGATCAGGAGGTGGTGGTAAATTGATTTCTGCAGGAGATGGAGTTGATGGAAAGAGAGCCGCCATGTTCTTCCTCAGGATGTATGTCCGAGTTGATGCAGCAAACCTTAAAGACTGCCCTACCTCAAGCTCAACAGGTGTATCTTTGGTCAAACGTTCATTTGCAACAAAGGTACCATGTGCAGATCCCAGATCAATCACGTATACACTGCAAAATAATCAACAAGAGGTAAGTGAATGTATCCAGCATCTTATTGTCCAATTCAGAGACATATAACAGCTTCATAGTAAAATATTGAGATTAGATGTCAAAACAATCACATAAAAGAATGTCTATCCTCACTGGTCTACATATCAACATGTAGTGCCACCTCAGCTTCTGAAATATTTTAAAAATTATATCTTAAAAAAAAAATAGAAAAGCACCTATTTATTTACATTTTCTCTTCCTGTATTTTCAATCTAGCAATTCACTCCCTCTTGGGTAATATCCTTCATTTACAACTGGTAGTGCCCTATCAAGGTGTAAACTACCATCGAGAGAGTGACATCCACATTTCATGTGCAGTCAGGCCAGAGTTACTTTAACAGTAATCCTGCCTCTAGTCTAAGATATGCAATAGTTGGTTTCTTCTGCAATCAGCAAAGTGGTGTTGCTAACAAAGCCACTGGAGGCAGTACTATTCGCCCTTCCCCTTTTTGGTTTTAAGGTGGGAACCAGCTGTCATTTCCATATTCACTTATCCTTTCATGGGGAACTATATTAACTGTTGTTTAATATGCCATTGCACAACAATTCTTAATGAGAAATTGACATAGCAGTTGATTAAAAAACTCTAAAGGGTTCACATGTTATCAAATGCATAACTTTGTTCATTTCTCACCGCCATCTTATTACTAAATTATCCAGATTCCTCCCACTAAAATCCACAAACAGAAACAGAAATAAGATCAAGGCAGAACAAAATAGGAAATAAGTGGTGTGAGCAGTGAGATATAACCTCCCATTCTTGTGAGGAATCACTGCAGCATGCTGGCGAGAAACAGACTGATGATCAAGAACATAATCACAAGTATGAAACTGTCTTCCAAATATCTGTCTCCGCTTATCCAGATTAATGCAGTCAAGAATCTGACCATCCTTCAAAACCTCAAGATAGTAGACACCAGGCCTCGGCTCGATCGCCCAATCAGGAGGCTGCCATGTTGACTGTCCCCCACCAGCCTGAGTCACTGACTGAGTCTGTATCTGCCCCACCAACGGTGCAGCCTCGAGTCCAACATTTTTCTGTGTAACATTCAGTTGTTTCTGATACTCATTCTGTACATTATGTACTTGAGAATGAGGATATGGAACAGATGAAGTGAGACTACTGCGAGAGCTAGATTGATTGGTTTTATTGGAACTAAAATTTTCTGTCACCGAAAATGGTTCTGATGACTGGGCTTTCTTAAACCGATCAAGACCCGACCTCCCATACATTCTTCAAATGGATATATGTATATGTACTTCACTTATACTACACAACAAACACACAGCATCTATCACCTAGAAAATCCTCATCCCGAAGCTTCATATCAACTCCAACCAAATCCTCTCATATTCAACCATACAAATCCCTAATTCAAGAATCCTTGCTTGTTCCCCAATTAAACACACAGCATCAACACAAAGCAAATACCAGGAAAACCTGCGACCCAAGACCTCATATCACCAACTCCACTATAATCCCTCTCATGTTAACCATACAAAACCCTAATCCCGAAATCTTTTCTTTTCGCCGATTAAGCAGTACTTGGCTTGAATTTCAAATATTGCCTGCAAAAAATAAAAAATAAAAAAAAAAAATAAATCTGAAATAAACAAACACAGCAATATGAATAAACTATCCAAAAAAAAAAAAAAAACATATTAATACGACTCACGATTGCTACAGATTCAAACTTTAAGTAAAAATGAGAAAAAATACTTTCATTTTTGTTTTCAATTACTTTCAATCAGCAACAACAGGGTACTAAATTTATCTCAACAGAATGTATTGACAATCGGTTAGTTTTAAATGAAATTAATAAAATATGCAGAAAAAGATAAATGATTTAAAAGCATAAACATCAGATGGACTATCTCACACAGATTAGGGTTTCCACAAAAACTAGGGTTTGGAATTTGGGTAGCGAACTCAATGGCAGATGAATTAAAAATGGATGAACAATAGAAAAATACAAAATTTTGGAATTGATATTAGAATCGATCAAGAGTTACTGTTACTTTACTTGGACTGTGTGCGTGTTCGCGCACGGACTGCCAGTGCTTCTCCAAAATCACGTTTGAGGGCAAGAGAGGCCCAATGAGCCCTAAGCTTTCTAACCTAGATGTATATAACTAAGTGCCTAGTTTAAAAAATCTAAATAATAATGTAGTAAAAGTTAAATATTCATTTTTTTTATTATGTAAAAGTTAATATTTTATCACTATGTTTAATAATATGAATATATGTAAATCTTTCAAAATCCAAATCACAATTCTAGCATAATTACTTATCACTAACTTATCTTATTTATAAAAAAAGGACTAATTTGATGATTTTATATATATACTAAAGTTGGGCTTTCTTTTAAATAATATAAATTATTTGATGAGTATATAATCTAAATTGGGATCATATGGGATAAATTGGCTTTTTAACCATTTATTGGAATTTAATAAATTATAAATAAATATATGAATAAGTAAAGAATACAAGTAAGTAAATGGATACTAAAAGTGAAAAAGAGGAGGAAGAGAAATTCAAACACTCAAGTTTAAAGTAGAGTTCAACTCATCCTTCTAATCTGTATTGTTGCTCTTAATAGGTCTTCACACACTATTTTTGTTAATTTTATGATAATGGTCTTTAATGACCAAATATACAAATATATATATGCTCGTAAACAATCACAAGTCCTTTAGATTTACAACCAAAAGCTTACTTAAGTATTATTCTCTTTTAATAAATTTGCAAAATAATTAAAAAAGAAGATATCAATAATGAGTACAAGAATAAAGTAATTAAAGTTGTTAGAAGAAAATAATTACCTAATATCTACCCTTGAAAGTGTAATTTGTATACTCTAAAAAAAAAAAAAAAATCTTTCCATTAGCTTAGGATGGACAAATATTAAATGTAGCTTAGATTCATTAAAGGCTATCTTTTTTAAACATTTTTTTAATCTTCTTTATGACATCTGGTTCTCATTAACGTAGCTTTGTTTGAATCTCTCATTAGGTTTAAACGAAGTCCTCAAATACTATAACATGAAAACAGCTTAAGGCACTTTATTTTGATTTAACTAAGTGAGATTTGAGCAAAGTTCTTTATGTCTAAACCACTTTACTCTTGGCAAGCTTTTATTTGAATCTCTAAGTGGGCATTGAATATGGTGTTATAATCTGAAGCAACAAAGTCATAACAATCCCACCGTACAAATCATTCTAGGATAGAAACTGACCTTACAGCTGCTATTTTAAACCTAATTTATATAAGGCATCCACGATTAACCCTTTTAAAATAAACAATTCACAAATGAATTGTGTTATTTACCTACAAAAATATAAAAGATATATACTAAAGTTTAAATATCTTGAGTAATGTTTACAAGAATTAGTAGCTAAATCTTACTTTAGTTAAGAAACACATAAATTGATATTAGAAGATTTTAAGTTAAGACTCAAACTTTAACAGTACGATTGATCCTCAATTTAATATCCTCACTCTCCAAGATCTAATAATTACTAACTTTAAGTTAGTTATATAGTCAATTCTAGCTAGCACCTATAACAACATCTATAGGGATGTGAATAACTAATTGCGTAGTAAGTTACAACATCTATAAGGATGTGAGTAATCATCCGCTTAGTAAATTGAGATAGAGATATAAGACTATACAACAAGTATAAACAAAATTATCAATCAATTATTTTAATGCAACGAGACAAGAAAATATCATCGTACGGCATTATCTAGTCTGTCGTAAGATTAAAGAGATTATATCTGCTCTAATCTGAATTAAGAAGTTTAGCGTACATTTTAACAGCTTAGACCAAATTCATGCTTGTGCAATGGAAACACCGCTCCTCCCACAACTACCTTCAAACCATTAACTCCACCCTTACTACAATCTCCTCTCTTATTACTTAGTTTAACTAAAGATGAAAATGGAACTAATTATACTATTCAGCACTATCACTTTCGAAAGGGTTAGCATTTAGCTAGAGAATCTTAAATGTTTCCCCTAATGAGTTGAAATACTTGTCCAATTAATTTTACAAGCCGTATATTATTAAGTTTAGTTAAGGTGATCAATCTATATCATACAATACATAACAATAGTAAACCAATAGTAAACTGTACAGTTAAGAACAAGCACACATAAGTATGTGCACAATCAAATTACTTATAAGTACAAACAAGTATAATTTTAAGCCTCCGAGTACTCTGAAATAGTACTTCGAAACACAGTGACCTATTAATCTTAACTTACCTAAACTTCTCGTTTGCTCACTCAAGATGCGACTCGTAACAGACCATTGTTGATAATCTCTATAATACAAATATTGTTTTAGTTTTCATATAACTACCATAAATAAATTTTATTTTGTAATTTAGATAATTATTATCTTTAGTTTAGGGTCTTACTACATTTAGGTTAAATCCTTAATTTTAATTTAAACTTATAATCTTACTCAATTATTCAAGTTCTATATTTCTTATAATTAGACTAATTCTAAACTATTTTTTTATTTGATTTCTAAATTAGGTTCTGTTTTAGCTTTTGGCTACTATTTTTTATTTGCAAATTCTAGGAATTCCATTTGAATTATTATGTAAAATTCATCTAACTTTATTTAGGTATCTTAAATCTCTGTTTTAGCTACTAACCAATATTTTAGTTGATACGATATACTATATTCCTAATTTAACTACCGAATTAGCTTTTGATGTGAGAAAAATTTACATTTTTCATATAATTACTTAAGCTTATATTTCATATCAGATTTATTATATATTATTATTGTTATTATTATTATTATCTTATTGTCAATTTTAACACAATATTTTTCTTTTCATTAATTTCTTATATTTACATATTACTCATTATTGCCTAATATATACATAATATGCACATCTAACATTCCCAACACTTTAAATATTATCTCTCATCACCAACTAATATCTCAAAATGTCTAAATTCATCCTAAATTAGAATTTATACCTAACTAACCCTAAATCACAAAATTAATTTAAATATTCCCTTTTACTTACATATTTACTACATAATATGCATATTATATGCAACTAACACCTCAACTTCCACAAACACTATAATACATCAGCAACCAACATCTAAGGATACCTAATTGCATAATAAATCATAATTTCTACCAAATTAACATTAAATTACAAAATTGAGCTTAAATATTGTCTTTTATGTATGATTTTAAGGCTTAAAAATGAAATAAAATTTTTAAAAATTAATTTTTGGAAAAACTCTTCATAGCACTATCATGAATACCTAACTAGTCTATACAAAAATTTTAAAGTCAAAACTATATTATTAAAAGTCGTTTAAATAAGTATAAAAAATTAGTTCGAGTTTAAGGATTTCTTAAGCATTATATATCAAGAGATCTAATTTTATCAATCTAACATTTTTCCCTAAGTCTAAATACTTAAAACCCCCATAATACAAAATTTTATGATCGTCCATAATTATTTAATATTTTTCATAAATTAAACAAAATCAAAGTAAGATTTAGAACTCACCGGCGTTGATGTCTCTAACCACCATCAATCGCCATGGCCTTGTCAACAAGCCTAAGCGTTTCCTCCATCATCTAATAGTGGTGGTCGTCTACTCTTAGGTGGTCTTCGAACATATGTTACCCCCTAATGCCTTAATAGCAAATTATTTTTACCATTTTTGGTAAAATTATTATTTTCTCTCTTTTTGATCTATCTCTAATTTTCTTGAACTCCCAGCATGTCAAAATGAATTCCAAATGAGGCTTGTTGAATTTATAGGGTTGTTTTGATATTTTCTTTAATTTCTCGAACAACAAATGTCCTTTATCTCTTCTCTTTTTGCTTTCTAGTTAGTTAATTCTAATTTGTTAATTTCCATTCTCCATTTCCGATTTACCATGCCCCATTTCAAGACCATTCCTTATTTTTCCAACATTTTTCTTGATTTTTATAATTTTTTATGAATTTTCTTTAATTATTTATATTATTTTAGCTTAGTTTATGTATTTTAAGTAATTTCACATATGTTTACTTATACGTAAATACATATATAGTACAATTAAATAATCCTAAATATTATTTATATTATTTTGTGATTTTTAGTGTGCAAATAATTTATATTTATCAATTTGTTTGTTATCGAAACTTGTTTTACGCATTTTTAATAAATAATAGATAATATGCTTATAATTCAATATTACATTATGTAATTATTTTATTACTTATTTTCCTAAATCCAAACTTTCATTATCATTTTTACTAATATTTCTATCTTTGTCATAAAATTTAAGCTCAATCAAACCTAAATTTTATCAATTGAACCTCGAACACTTAATTGCGGAACTTACATATGATACATTTGGTTAAATTAAAATTCTTAATTCTATTCTTATCATATTCCATTGTACAAGCCAAATGTGTTATAGATATTCAATGTTTCTTTCAATTTAAGTGAGATTCTCACAAAGTGATAACTATAGATAGAAAGTAATAGTTTTTAGTAGTTGAAGCTAATGAAACTTTTTTTTACAACGTATTTTGTGGGCATAATAGAGAAATTCGCTTATTTTTCACTTCAATATGTCAAAAGAGCTTATATTGAATAAATTTTAGTAATGTCAAATTATTTTATTTCATCAATATCATAATTCAACCATAAAATTCAGCATAGTTTTTAGATATGAGTCCATAAAATCAATTATCTAGTCCCAATAGTCAATTTATACTTATCATTGTGTTACTTCACAATGAGTTAAAATTTTGTAGGATTAGATCATATCTACTTCGAATTTTGTCTCTATAAGAATAATTATAATTTCTTCAAGGATAACAGTTTGTGTTACCTATCATGTTACATGTGCATGTCGACATAGGTTCATACCTTGAAAATCTCAACCCATAACAAAACTCGTTTACTAACTGTAGACACTTCATTTTTACCAATTTTTATTTTTTTGTTAATTAAGCCAGGTTAATGGATAAAATAATAATAAAAGATGAAAAAAATGAAAAAAAAAAACGAAAAAAGAAAATCAAGTTAGGAGCCAAGTCGTATTAAGTTAGATTAAGTTAAGTTGTTGGATCAGTTATTGAGATGGACTGAATCAAAGCTCAACATTAAGATTTATTAAATTAATTGGGCTAAATTGGATTGGGCTGGGCCTTAAAAAAAAGGCTCAAACTAACTAAAATTTTTAGAAGTTAAGGTGAATTTAGGTTAAATCACAAGGTTTAATTTTAGAACTTATAAATAACGTGTTAATCAATAGTTCAGGAAAAGGGTTTTTCTTCTTATCACACACACTAAAAAACAAATGTACCCCGAACACTATACACGCCACCTTCACGCGCTCCCCACATCTCTCCATGCACTACCACACATGCCATACACTACTACTTAACACCACCAACACCGTCGCACATAACTACCAATATTACCGTACACAACCACCAGCATCATTGAACTACCGCCCGTGCCCTTGCTTAGATCTTCACCCGAGCCACCGCCAGTGTCGCCTACTCTATCGCCTAGTTATGCCCGTGCCTTCGCCCAAACTACCATCCGCGTTACCCTCTCTATTGCCCAGTCTCGCCCGAGCAACGCCTAGTTACATGCCCAGTCACACTCGTGATCGCCCACAATCGACCGTATCTCGTCCATTGTCACTCATAGCACCTACGCCTCGCCTGAGCAAAACTCAGTCGTACACCTAGTGTTGTTAGAGTCACGCCTACTATTGCCCTTCGCTCACCCAGTGTCACCCTTCACTTACTCGTGCTCGCCTGTGTCTCGCCCACTGTTACCCAACGCATACCTTCACTGCCCAAACGTATGCCCACGCTGCCCAAGCATTCGTCCACTATCTCATCCATGCACACCTAACACCGTGCATCACCACTTAATATCGACAATCCAACGTTAGGTAATTTTTCATTTTTTTATTTTTTATTTTATTTTGTTTATTTTTAGTAATTTTTTATTAATTTTCTTTATTGGTTATTTATTTTTATTATTAATTAATTTTTGTATTTAAGTGCAAGTTTTTTTATTATTATTTATTTTGCAATTTTTATTAAATTAGGTCTTTCTTGAAAAATCATGTTTTTTTTAATAAAAATATATTTTTGACATATAGGGGTTTATTTTGAAAAAATAAAAAAATCTAAATTGATTTTTTTTAAAAAAAGATAATCACTTAGGGTTTTTTTTGTTAATTTAGAAAAATTAGATATTTTAAGTTTTTTTTTTAAATAAATTGATAAAAAACATAAACTTGGCTTGGTTTCCAATATAAAATTAATCCACCCACTAAAAATTTAATAAAAAAAAATACAATCGGTTTGATCTAGATTAGTGGATACATAAGTACCTTCGAGGTAACCGTTAAAAAATAAAAAAAAAATTTCCTTTTTAAAAATTCGTAATAATAATAATAATAAATCATTTTTATTTACTTTTGCCTATTTAGGTATATTTTAATATTTTTAGAAAAATTACAAAAAAATAAATAAATAAAGCCTAGCAATCTCTTTTAATTTTCACATAGTAATTTAATCTTAATAGGTTAGCCCTCGAACCCGATTTTTCTAGTTCAATTTTTTAAAAATCAAATTTTTAGAATATCCGCAGATTAGTAGCCAAATTAGGGTTTTTACCACCTGAAAATCCTATTTTCATTTTTTTACCGGTTAAATCTGTTAGCGACTCCAATTTTTAAATTTTTTTAAAAGAAAAATATTTTCTTAATTTAATATTCAGTAATTTATATTAAGCGGGCTTAACTTAATATAAATTAAACTAAGGAAATCGAATTAAGGCTCGACAGAATTGGCGACTCCATTGGGGATTACTTGTGGGCTAACCATGTAAAAATTAAAAACTTAATTGACGAGTTTTATTATTATTTTTTTATTGTATTATAGAAGTACTAATTGTTTGTTTTAGTGATACAAGCCTAAGAACAAAGCCTGACCCAATGGGCTTTCTAGGGATTAGGAGGAATTTCTTTTTTTATAATCATTCATATGTTTAGATGTGGTCGAACCTGGGCCACTTTAGGAACTTAGGATGGGCCGCTATTGTGTAACCCTTAAATCGTTGGGGTCATTACCCCCACCTAAAGGTGATAGGCAAGCCCACTCAAATTTCGATGTAGCTTATCAAGCTTCTCTTCAGAAAGTTTTGAAGCTGCAAAACTTGGGACTCGTAGACCCCACCTCCTTGCATCATTTTTTTTTAAATAGGGATAGTTTTTTTTAAATTATAAGAAAAGTTTGATTTAATTTGCGGTTAGTTCATTGTCCATTTTCAATTAAAATTTTCTTTAACCCTTATATATAAGTATATACAAGCTTCATTTTTATTAAATCATATTTTGAATATACTTATATATAGGGGCGCTCTTTGACCATGGATTTATCATAATTCTTATAATTTATTAATTATCAACTCCTATTGCATTGCATGCATGTGTAACATACTACATTTTTACATATTTGATTATGTTTGTTTTTTCTGTAAATATTTTATTTCTAGTGTTATGTGTGTCTCATTTTTTATTACCCCTTAGTCAGTAAAAGATTGTGCAATTTCTACAGAAATCTATGAAAAAGCTGCGAAATTATTAACATCGGATCCAACTTTATTCTAAACTTAGGGTCTTCGTTGTAAATAGTCATCGCATATTTATTTCATTTATATCTTTTGTAATATAGATACGAAGAGTTAGGATAATATCAATTCGGAGCTCGTGAGCCTGAAGCCCGTCTGTAAAGTCCAATTAGATAAGTACTCCTTCCTCGAATCCATCTTGAAAAATTGGTTGAACCAGCTTCCGCCTACTAAGCAAAATCATGTCTATAAGAAGATCGAGCCAATCATATCCCTCATGTGGGTCCAGCTCCATTGGCCTCTAATCTAAGCCCTTATCCATTATTAGGATCTAGAATCTACAGCTTTCAACTTCGGCCCACATATATTGATACCTACGATAGAAGAATACTCGCAGCTACTTAGTGCCCTGCCCCTCGAAGCAAGCATAGCTATCTCTGATCTCAGAGTCTAGCCTGAGAAAATCTTCATGATGCTATTGGGGGTCAAGAAGTCAGCCTTGGCCCCATTCTTATCTTTAGAGGGTCAAAAGTGTCTTGGTATCTTAAGATTGGTGGAGTGGTTTTCAAGCACAAATGCCTACCAGAAATGTCACCAAATCTTCTACGGAGGATATGAATCGTAGGCCGAAAAGAGGGTCAACGCATTTATTGTAGCAGTATTTAGAACAGTGCTGTTTCCCTTCACATATGGTTAGGTCTACTATAGGGTTACTGAGCTAATGACTTAATTTCTAACTGGTAAATCCCATATATTGGCGCTATTGGCAAAACAATTTAAGACACTTACCCACCTGAAGAAGCAGGGGCATGGTTATTTCATGGCTAACCCTACAATCCTCGCCATATGGTTTCTTAGTCACACACAAGGGTATAGAGGGACTCTTCTTAAAGAGTCCTTAACAGAGAATATGGACCTGATTGACGAATTTGCTTGCCATCCCAAGGTACCAAATGAAGCTCAATTTAAGGGATGGGTGTCAGTTATTAGCAAAATGCAACCAACAAACTTTATGTGGATTGCTAAATGGAGCCATTACACCCAAGCCGTCTTGGGGTGCACCGATTATGTAAGAGTTCTCCTTATCGATATTATGGGCTGTATCAGATATTTCCCGACTTGTGTTACCAAACAGCTGGGCCCACTGCAATAGATAGCTTATAAAGACTCCTTGGTCGTCGTCATAATGAATTATCAAGATCCTTGTCTATCACTGTTACTCTAATCCAACAACTAGCAGAACTCATGAAGCTGTGGGAACGGAGAGAAGTTAAGAAGATAGTTAATGTAAGAACTTTGAGGGGCAAAGTCAAAGAATACTGAGCCACCAAGCAATTCATTTATGATCAATTGGAGAAGACTGGAAAGATACAATATGAAGCTCTAGATGTATTTAGACATAAGCCAGATCTAGCATCTCTTTCAACCGCTAAGCGGGGCTTACCGAAATACCATGCGAGCTAAAGTTGAAGCCCATTTCCAAGAAAGTAAGAGGATCGTTGAAGAGTTAAGGTTGGAAAATGAGAGATTGCTAAAGGAAAATCAATTCTTGAGGAGCAAGATTCGAAAAAGGGATGTTACGGTACGAAGACTTATCAGGAAAGTTGATGAAGCTCGTCCCAGCTAGATCTGTCGGCTCTTGTAGATATAAGATTTAAGTCTTTTTGAAAATTAGTTAGGAGTTTTTCTTTTCCTTTTGCTTAATCTATTGTATAAGTTAGATCTTATGATTAATAAATTTGCAGCTTTAGTAAATAAAATTTTTATTAATTACGCAGTCTCTTGCTCATTATTATTTATTTGTTTGTTTATTTAACTTTAAAAAAAGAAAGAAAGAAAAATACAAAAAGAGGCAAACAGTGAAATAACAAATGATACAAAAACAGAAAAAAAAAATCTTTAATTCACCAAAAAGTCTAAAACTTAGGTTTTCACGAAGGATTTCAAAGATAGCGTCCAAGCGAGCGAAGATAGCGTCCAAGCGAGCAAACTCAGCTAGAAGCTCGATACTCACCCGTTTTAAAGGAAGGATGTCGACTCATGGTACTGGAAATGTCAGTCAAACCAAGCCCAATCCAAGAGTGGTGACTCTAGAAGAAAACATGAACAAGATGGCCGAATAGATTCAGGCTCTCACTTAGGCTATTAGGATCCTTAACGATAGACAAGGATCTTAAGCTAACCCAAGCCAAAATGCAGAAACAACCCCTCCCCCTGAACTAGAAGATGAAGAATCAGCCTTAATGCTGAGATATGAAGGAAAGAGATCGAAGAGAAACACCACGAAATGGAAAGAAAGGTCATGTAGAAGTTAACCGAGAAGATGAAAATCTTAGAAATGGTGAATGGTTTGAGCAAATGGGAATGATCAGTTTGCTAACCTATGAAGACAATGACTTATCAGAAAGATTTAAGGTACCAAAATTTGAGAAATACGATGGAACTTGCTGCCCGAAACTTTACACTACGTTATACATTAGGAAAATGGGGAAATATACGAAGTATGACAAGGTGATGGTCCAGACTTTTCAGGACAGCTTAACTAGGCCTGCTTTAACTTGGTACACTTAGTTGGACCTGAATGAAAGTGATACTTAGGATAAGTTAGCACGGGCTTTCTACAACCAATATAAATTCAACATTGAAGTGACCCCGTCCATGTAGGATCTGAACAATCTAAGAAAGAAGACCAATGAGAATTTTAAAGAATATACCCAAAGATAGAGGGGCATGGTAGCTAGGGTGACTCCACCCTTAACTAAAAAGGATCTGACCTTTGCTTTAATTAATACTCTTGGAAGCTCGTATTACCAACACTTGGTTGGGCACCTTACTTCTAATTTTGCAAAAATTATAGCCTCAGGAAGTTGAATCAAGGAAGCCATTGCTACTGGGAGGCTCCCTAATCTTGAAACAGCTGAAAAGAAGACATCTCCCCCAAGATTTTCCAACAAAGCTAAGGAAACCACTATCAGCATTGTCGATACTAGCAACCTTGTCAGACCCACAGCCCTAGTATCTATGACTGGAGGATCTAATCCCCCGCCAAGTCCAAATTAGAACAACTGCCCATAAAGAAGACAGTTCACACATATTCTCATTCCTTTAAGTCAGATTCTCATACAATTAAGGAAGGATAATCTCTTAACATTTGAAATACCGAGAGAAGGGCAAAAACTAAGGGATTATGACCCGGAGCTTCAATGCAATTATCATCTAGGGCAGGTGGGGTATTCTACGGACCAATGTTGGAGACTTAGACATAAAATCCAAGATCTTATTGATGCCAAATTAGTTCAATTAGATTTCATCCACTCCCAATGTAGCTAACAACCTTCTATCGAATCATGGACATTCGATCAATATGATCATTACTAAAGCTTCTAAACCAGAAATCGACCTAGACAATCTCCCCATCACTATTAAGGAAATAATATGGAATCCAAGGAAGGCTAAGTACTTACAAGATATGAATCTCCAGGATAGGACCCAAACCAAACTGGCGATATATCAACTACTTAAGAAAGGAAAGATAAAGAAAGTCAATATCATGGCTATGACAATTCCAAAAGCATGAAAGAGAAGTACTTAGAGGGAGCTTAGAAAGAGATATGAAGCTAGAGATCCGATGATTAACACCCTAAGAGAATTGATAGGGAAGTTTGAGTATTTGGTAGACTACACCGGTTCACTTGCCATATACGTTGATGCCCCGCCCACTGAATAGTGTCTAGAATTTGAGGAAGAAGACAGGCTCATTGTAGAAGCCAAGAAGGTGGTTAGGATGGTTGGAATGATTGGAGACTAGCCCATATCATTGATTTGTTAACATGATGGAAAAACTAAGAAAGTTAAGGAATCGAGAAAGCCTAAGGAGCTTGCTTTCAATGTCCCAATAGCCCTAGAGAATTATAAAGTAGTACCTTTGGATTACCAAGTGGTGAATCAAATGACTAGGTCCTCATTACCTATGGTCGATGGGCTTACCCGCTTAAGATGAGTTTATCATTAACATGAGGAAGCCAAGAGGAAATCCACTGTAGAAGACGCTTCTCGAAAAATCTTTGAAGATACAAAAGATAAAGATCAGAATGTTGCCAAGAAGATAGTGAAGGCTAATGAATACAAGATAATGAATCGGCTAGCCAAGGTACCAACCTAGATTTCTTTAATGGGCTTACTGTTGTCATCAGATGCTCATAGAGAGGCACTAATTAAGATTCTGAAGGAGGTCAAGGTATCTGAAGGGAATTCTACGGAAAAACTGGGGTTAGTGGTAAACTTAATATTTGCAGTGGATCAAATCTCATTTTCGCTAGACGAGCTAGGTAAAGAAGGAGACCAACACACAAAGCCCCTCTTCATAGTGTTTAAGTGTACGGGGAAAGTAGTTGCCTGAGTTTTGATAGATAATGGGTCATCATTGAACGTAAGTCCATTGACGATGCTAAATCTACTTGGCGTAGTGGCGACTAAAATAAAGCCCAGCTTGATTTTAGTAAAGGCTTTTGCTGGATCAAAATGGGAGATAATTGGCGAAATTAAGTTGAAGGTCAAAATTGGCCTGCAGGTGTTTACTATCCCCTTCTAAGTTCTTGACATCCTACGAACTTTCAATTTTCTGCTTGGAAGACTGTAGATTCATTCAATAGGGGCAATTCCATCCAACCTACATCAGAAAGTAAAGTTCATAGCCGATGGACAGTTGGTTACTATTCTTAGGGAACAGGACTATGAGATTTATAAAAAAACGACTATTCCCTATATTGGGGATGAAGAATTAGAAGAGCTAGGGTTAGAAATTTTTAACGAAGTCGGTATGATTGAAGAAGCAAGACAGGGGGCACAGGGTCGTTTGAAATAGCCTAAGCAACATATTGGAACATTCGGGCTAGGATATGAGCCCATTGAAGAGGAGATTCAAGAAATGAAGGCTAAAACTAGGAGCAAAAGAAGGGATCAGCTATACCATGCTCATATGGATTTTTCGGACATCCGTCAGACATTCCCAACACTAGTTGATGTTCAAGAACCTGAAGTAGCCGGTTTATCTAAGGCCCTGACTCAGCATTGCAACATTGGTTTGAATGGGAGAGAAGATGTCGACATACCAATTTCTTTGTACAACTGGTTTTTCGTTCCTATGAATAGGTCTCTCTAGAAATGCAAAACTAGATTAATTAGAAACATTTGATTTTGATAATTAGTCCGATTAGTTAGGTCTTTTTTATCAGACAATTTGAATTAATTCTTTCAATAAAATTAGTTTCTTTCTTTCTATCGATTCTTCTTTGTTATTTATTTGTTGTCCTTTTCTTTCTTTTTTATTTTACTCCTTAGATCTAATAAAAATTATAAACGTAATGGATATCTCGTGCATGTAAATAATGGAAGTACCAATATCACTTTCGGCCTTGCTGGGTCAAACGTTGGAGATGTTATTGAGACTGCAAACGAAATTTAGGAGAATTGGCATCGACATGAATAGGGTAGAGTGATTATTGACGAACTAACAGATGTGATAAATTTGGGAATAGAGGGAAATGTACGAAATTTGAAAATTGGTGGTGATTTAACGAACGATCAGAAGCAAGAGTTGTGACAATTGTTATCAGAATACTTAGATATCTTTACTTGGTCTTATAAAGATATGTCCGGTTTAGACTTATCTATTATGGTTTACAAGTTGCTAACCAAGGAAGAAATTAAACCAAAAAGACAAAAACTTAGATTATTTAGGCCAGATCTACTCCTCAAAATTAAAGAAGTTGTTAGAAGTCGGATTTATAGAAGTATCAGATTACCTTAAATGGGTAGCCAATGTAGTGCCAATATTGAAGAAAAATGGGAAACTTAGGGTCTGGATAGATTTCCACGATTTAAACTAAGTGATACCAAAGGATAACTTTCCTTATCGCATATTAACGTATTAGTGGATAACACAGCTAGAAATCATCTTTTCTCACTCATGGATGGTTTGTTGGGGTATAATCAGATTAAAATGACAGAAGAAGATAAAATTAAAATGACGTTTGTTACCACCTGGGGAATGTTTTGTTATCGCGTGATGCCATTTAGGTTGAAAAACGCTGGGGCAACTTACCAGCGTACTATGGTTGCCTTATTTCATGACATGATACATCAAGAAATCGAAATTTATGTGAATAATATGATCGCCAAATCCAAAGAGAATGAAAACCACGTAGATATTTTACGCAAACTATTTGAGCGACTGAGTAAGTTTCAACTAAAGCTGAATACTGAAATATGCACTCTTAGAGTGACTTCGGGCAAATTGTTGGGTTTCATAGTCAATAGGAGAGGAATTGAAGTAAACCCAGATAAAGTCAAGGTGATCGTAAGCATGTACACCTAAGACTATCAAAGAAGTTAGAGGATTATTAAGGAGATTAAATTACATCGATTGGTTTGTATCATAGCTAACTGATAGATGCAAGCTGTTGTTTAAGTTATTGAGGAAGAATGCCGCTATAGAGTAGGATGAAGAATGTGAGCACACATTTGCTAAAATTAAAGAATATTTCATGAATCCTCTTATACTGGACACTTCCACACTAAGACAACCGTTGATCCTTTATTTAACAATTCTCTTCTAATTGATGGGATGCATGCTGAGGTAAAGAGATGAAAAGGGAAGAAAAGAGCATCCTATATACTATTTAAGCAAGAAATTCATGGAAGGCGAGCAAAAGTACTACGAAGTGGAAAGAACGTATTATACCTTAGTATGGGTGATGCATTGACTTAGGCAATACACTCTCTATTACTCCATAGAGTTGTTGACAAAACATAACCCGTTAAGATATTTAGCGGAAAAGCTAATGTTGATTAGGAGAATATCAAAGTGGCATATGCTACTCTTTGAGTTTGATATCAAGTACGAGAGTTAAAGTTCAGCCAAAGAGCAGGTAGTGGCTGATCAATTGGCAAAATACCCATTAGAAGATGAGGACAAAGGTTTAGAAGTACAATTTCCTGATGAAAATGTGATGGTGGCAAACGAATTAAGTGGTGAGAAGTTAGGATGGAAAAGGTATTTTAATGGAGCAGCCAATGTGTTTAGATGTGGGATGGGAGCAATATTGGTATCACCTGAGGATAACCATTTTCCTGTGGCAGCAAGATTGACATTCCCATATACCAACAACATTGCAGAATATGAAGCCTGTATTTTGGGGCTCAAAATAGTGTTAGTTATGGGAATACAAGAATTAGAAGTGTACGAAGATTCTTCCCTTATAATTCTCTAGATCTTAGGGGAATATAAGACGAAGGACGAGAAATTAATATCTTATCACGAACATTTAAGTAAGCTAGTTGAAAAATTCCAAGAGATTTCATTCACTTACATTCTAAGGATCTAGAATCAATTTGCCGACGCATTAGCTATATTAGCGTTAATGGTAAAAGTCACAAACAGAATAAAAATTTAGCCCTTAAAGATTCAGGTAGAAGAAAAATTGGCTTTTTGCCTTGCAGTTGAAGGGAAGGGAACAAAAGAACCTTGGTATCACAATATCAAGAAGTTACTTCAAATGGGAAAATTTCCTGAAAATGTTGATAGAAAAGATAAAAAGACTTTAAGAAGGTTAGCTACTCATTTCTTATTAAGTGGGGCCACGTTATCTAAAAGGTCACCAGATGCAACATTACTAAGGTGTGTGAATGAAGAAGAAGCCGAGAAATTGATAAAAGAAGAGCATAAAGGATTTTGTGCTCCTCACATGAATGGGTATATGTTAGCCAGGAAAATCATGAGACTGAGGTATTTTTGGATGACAATGGAATCGAATTGTATCAAGCATGTGACACACTGTCACTTATGTTAAGTTTACGCTAATAAAATCAACGCTCCTCCCCAAGAATTGCATGTGTTGTCAGCTCCTTGGCCTTTCTCGATGTGGGGAGTTGACATGATCGGTCTAATTTCACCAACAACTTCAAATGGGCATAGATTCATTTTAATCGCGATAAACTATTTTACTAAGTGGGTAGAAGTAGCGTCGTATGCTATGGTGACCAAAGGAGTAGTGGTCAAATTTTTGAAAAGAGATATTATTGCAAGATATGGTGCACTTAAGTCTATTATTATAGAAAACAAGACAAATTTAAATAACAAGTTGATAAATGAAGTGTACTACCAGTTCAAGATTAATTACAGAAATTAAACTCCATATTGACCTTAGATGAATAGAACTGTTGAAGCTGCTAATAAGAACATCAAAAGAATCATTGAGAAGATGGTGATGACACATAAAGATTGGCATAAGATGCTTCCCTTTGCTCTCGTGGCCTACAGAACCTTAGTTAGAACTTCTACTGGTGCAACCCCATATACATTAGTGTACGGGAGTAAAGTGGTACTACCATTAGAAGTAGAAATACCTTCGTTTCAAAAATTAGTAGAAACTCAGCTTGATGAAGCAAAGTGGGTAGAGAAGAGAATAGAGCATTTGAATCTCCTAGATGAGCAAAGACTTGCAGCAATATGTCATGGTCAATGCTACCAACAGCAAATTTGTATGCCCAGGGTACTTCAAAGAGAGAGACTTGGTGTTGAAGAAAGTTTTACCGAATGCAAAAGACCCTAGAGACAAGTTTGCTTCGAATTACGAAGGCCCTTATGTGGTGAAGAGGGTATTATCAGTTGTATTATCCATCAAGCCCCTATCCTTCTAAGATAGCCCCCCTTGAAAATTTTACTCTATCCTTCCAAGATAAACTCTATCCAGCCCTATCCTTCCAAAATAGGCTCCCTTAAAATTTTTGCTCTATCCTTCCAAGATAGACACCATTAAGCCCTATCCTTTCAAGATAATCCCTCTAACCTTTCACTTTATGGGCAATTTATTCTTTACATCAACCTTTCAAGTTAATATCCTTCATCAAAATAAAACACAGCTTAGTTGATCAGTTTAAAATAGAGTTTGGCAAAAATGGGTATCTTTTTTGTTTTTGTTGTAAAGTTCTAATCGAACTTTACTACAAATAAGGGCAGTTATAGATACTTCATTTTTGCCAATTTTTATTTTTTTGTTAATTGAGCTAAGTTAGTGGATAATAATAATAATAATAAAAAATAAAAAATAATAATAATAAAAGATGAAAAAATGAAAAAAAAAAAAAAAGAAAATCAAGTTAGGAGTCAAGTCGTGTTAAGTTAGATTAAGTTAAGTTGTTGGATCAATTATTGAGATAGGTTGAATCAATTAGTTTTGGGCTAGACCAATTTAAGGGGCTTAACATCAAGATTTATTAAATAAATAAGCTAAATTGGATCAAGTCAGGCCTTCAAAAAGAAAGGCCCAAACTAACTAGGGTTTTTAGAAGCTAAGGTGAATCTAGGTTAAATCGCAAACAAATCTTTCATATCTTCCATAGGAAAGATTCGATTTTAGAACTTACAAAAAACGCGTTAGTTAGTAATTTAGAAAAGAGCTTTTCTTCTTATCACATACACTCAAAAACAAACACACCCCGAACACTACACGCACTCCCACATCCCTTCACGCGCCACTATACCCCTTCATGTACTCCCCACATCCCTCCACATGCCACATATTACCACACAACACCACCAGTACCGCCGTACATGACCACCAACACTACTACACACAACCACCAGCATCGTTGAACCACCACCTGTACCCTTGCCCACATCGCCCAAATCTTCGCTCGAGCCATCGCTTACGATGCACACTCCATCGCCTAGTCACGCCCATGCCCTTGCCCACATCACATAGATATTTGCCCGAGCCACTGCCCGCATTGCCTACTCCATCACTTAGTTACACCCGTAATCGCCCAGTAATGCCCAAATCCTTACCCAAGCCATCGCCCGCGTCGCCTACTCTATCACCTAATTACGCCTACAGTCGCCTGTGTCTCACCCATTGTCGCCCATAGCGCCCGTGCCTTGCCCGAGCAACGTCCAATCGCACGACTAGTATCACTAAAGTCACGCCCACTGTCACCCTTCGCTCGCCCAGTATCGCCCTTCACTCGCCTGTGCTCGCTTAGTGCACGCTAACACTTGCCTACTGTCTCGCCCGTGCTTACCCATTGTTTGGCCTATATCTTGCCCACTGTCACCCAACGCATACCCTCATCGCCCAAACGTACACCCACACCACCCAGGCACTCACTTATTGTCTCACTTGTGCACACCCAGCAACACCCAATACCGACGGTCTAACGCTAGGTAATTTTTTAGTTTTTTATTTTTATTTTTTTTATTTTGTTTTGTTTATTTTTAGTAATTTTCTTTTTGTTAGTTATTTATTTTTATTATTAATTAATTTTTTTTATTTAAGTGCAATTTTTTAATTATTATTTATTTTACAATTTTTGTTAAATTAGGTCTTTCTTGAAAAATTGTGTTTTTTTAATAAAAATATATTTTTGACATATAAGGGTTTATTTTGAAAAAATAAAAAAATCTAAATTAAGTGTTTTTTTTAAAAGATAGCCAATTAGGGTTATTTTGTTTAATTTAGAAAAATTAGATTTTTAACTGTTTTTTAAATAAAAATAAAAATTGATAAAAAACATAAACCCGGTTTGGTTTTCAATATAAAATTAACCCACTCACTAAAAATTTTATAAAAAAGAACTATGGTCGGTTTGATCCCAATTAATGGATACGTAAGCACCTTTGAGGCAACCGTTAAAAAATAAAAAAAATTTCCCTTTTTAGAAATTCATAATAATAATAATAATAAATCATTTTTATTTACTTTTGCCTATTTAGGTATATTTTAATATTTAAAAAAATTACAAAAAAAATAATAATAAAGCCCATCAACTTCTTTTAAAATCCACATGGTGATTTAGTCTTAATAAGTTAGCCCCCAAACTCGGTTTTTTTTTTTTTTTCAATTTTCTAAAAATCAAATTTTTTGTATATTCGCAAATTAGTGGTCAAATTAGGATTTTTTTGCCCAAAAATCTTAATTTCATTTTTTTACCGTTTGACGACTCCAATTTTTAAATTTTTTAAAAGAAAAATATTTCCTTAATTTAATGTCGAATAATTTGTATTAAGCAGGTTAGGTTTGATATAGATTAAACTAAGAAAATCAAAATAAGGCTCAATACTAATCGTACATAAAAATCTAAATCTATAACCTAACCAATTTAATAAACGTTATCAACTATAAACTTTACCGAAGACACGAAGTGGTTTTTCTAGATTTAGTCTTCGAGCATTTGGGCCTAATTTATTGGCCCATGATTGATGAGACTTGTAAAAACACATCAAAGGTGACTCTAATGTAGGTACTCTAATGCTCAAGTCAAAATTGTGAAAATATTTTAGCAAAGTAACAATCTAATTAGTTAAGCTATCATACTTGGGGCCGTATCCCATATTTATAAGGAATGAGGCCGAGATATTTTAAGCAAGTGTTCTTTTTGGTTGTATATTCCTAAGTTGGTACATTCCTTATTTAAAGGCTTTCTAAATAAAAAAAATATATTTATCTATTAGATTTTTCTTCTTGGAAAGTTTAAGGCCGACCTAGATAGAGAATCAAAGTGCTATCCCCACCCCCTAAAGCTTAGAGAGGCACTTATCTAAGATTAAGGACACCATGAATTCTCTTAGAGGAAAGCAAGTCATATCACTTTTACCACCCGAGAGGTAGGTTAACAAAACCGAATGGGTTGGCCTTTTCTAATGGAATGGGTTCTTAGAAGATAAAAGAGTATCAAAAGCCCGATATAGAGCAAGTCAAGCAAGCATGCCATTGTCTTTGATTGGCCTTAAGTTGGTTGAGGTAAGTTGGACCCATATTGTTCTAAGACCTATAGTTGGTTGCAAATGGGGGTAAGGTTAGATTAAGCTTAGGGGACCCATACCCAAAATTGCCTCCCTCCCCTTACCCTACCACAAAAACCTCCAACCCATTAGTGAGGAGTCAATAAGGAGAGCAAGTTGATGGTGAAACTTTTTAGGTTTAATTCAAGCTTGCTCTAAAATGGTGATCTGATCTAAAGAAGCTTCCTAATTCAAGGTGGCTGGGTTAGACGACTTGCTCATGGTACCATCAGAGCTAATTAGGGAGCTAACTTTGAGTTATGTTTTTAGGTGTTGAAGCTTTGTTCCATGAATGTAAAAGGCCTCTAACTTCCAAAGGAAGCAAGAATTTGAATTTTAGCGTACGACATGACATTAGTAATGTGCTAAGGACATAGCAATGCGCATGGGAAAGTAAGAATGTGACAATGTGACAATGTGATGACTCACATTGGTTCCTACACGCCATAGGCGATGTCATGGTGTTTCTTTTGCAATAGCTATCAATTAGGTTTCCCCATTCCATAATATGAATAAAATAAGGCATTTACTTCCCCTTTTAAATTTTACACCTCGTCTTAGAATTTTTTTTCTTTGTTTCCTCATTTTCCTTTGCCTTTTAAGAAAACTTCGATCTTCTTATCTATTATTAATGGAACATCAAGTTCAGGCAATGTTTCTCACAATGATCTCCATCATGAGATTGATGATTTTGATTTTGATAGAGAGAGTAGTTCCACTCCCACCTAAATAGTGACATAAGCGATGATGGTTATAGTGGCACAGTAGCATAAAAGAGGCTTTTTAGCCCTTAAGCACAGGGTATTTTAGATAGATAGGAGATGCTTTGTATGATTCCCTATGATAAGTATGTTGATAATGGAGAAGAAGGTAAGGTAGCTAAAGTACCATATTCAAAAGCTAAGGAAGGAGAAGGTCTTAACTGCATCAAGAATATAGCATACTATCCTCCCAATTGGGTCATAATTCATCCTAGTGAACACAACCGAGCTCCCTTTATGTGTAAGGATAAGAGCTTTTGCTTGTATTACCTGTAGGTTGAATATAGGTTTTAGCTTTCATTCTTAGACTTCTTGATGGAGTTCTTTACGTACCATTGTTTAAGTCACTCTTAGCTCGCATCAAACTTCGTTAAGTACTTGATGGCTTTTGAGGCATTATGCAACTGGTTCATTCATAGATTAGCATCACAACTATGCCACTATTTTCTTAATATAAAGGACAAAGATGGTTGGATTTATCTATCAGCTCATCCAGGTCAGAAGCTCTCTAAAGGGTTATCTTCTAAGGTCTACGATTAGAAGGACCATCATATGGTCATTAAGTCGAAGTATGGTTTTGACTTTGGACGAAGTGGGTGAAGCTTATCCAAACTGTGCCTAAAGACAAGCTTGGTCAGTATGACCATAAGGCAATCACTGAGCTAATGGGTGAATGGTGGATGGGGGAAGCCTTAGAATGCAGCCGGTATTGTAGAGAAGTTCAATATGGGGCGTAACATCCTTGCCTAAGTTATAAGTTCTTCATTATTACTCGTGTGCAGCTTTGGTTTGTCATCATGCTAAGGTACTGCTCAATTCACCATATTTGAAGAGGAAAGCCTTGAAGGGGAGAGCTAGAACTCGTATGGTTTGTTGAAAATTCAACAAACCATACGAGTTCTAACTCTTTAAATATGGCCTTTTCCTTTTTATTTTAGCCAGAAAACTTTCTATGAGGAACTGTGATTGCTCTACCCGATAAGGAGAAGGCTCAAATGATGCAGAACGAGGGTGATGATGCTGCTTGGGTGGCTTAGAAGAGAGCTGCTTTGAAGGCTGCCAAAGGGAAGAAGAAGAAGAAGAAGAACACATAGGTTGCTAATAAGTAGATAAGAGGGCTTATGGTGCCTCTGCGTGCTCCTAAAAAGGCCTAAGGTATAGAAGAGGCCGGAAAGAGGTGTTGAGATGCCAAAGATGTTAAAAGATCTACAAAAAGGCCCCATGTGGAGGTCATCAAAGGTAAACTTCTTGAGGTTCATACTACGGGGGGTTAAGGTCATCTAAGGGGAGGTGATGCTAGGGTAGGTTTTAAGGAAGTGCAAACCCTTCCCCCAATTAAGGGAGTCATACCTAAGAGGAGGTGCCTCCTTCTATTAATGTTACAGTTCCTTCTTCACAGGTCGAGGTGCAGGTTATGATAGTAGTCAGGGTGATGGCCTTGGTGAGCTCAAAAGGTGGAGAAGAGATCTTTCATCCTAAGTAGTAGGTTCATCACACTAATAGGAGCCTTAGAGATGGGAAGTTTAGCTAGGAGATCTTCTATAAATCCTTCTAGGAGGAGGATATTAACATCTTAAACACTGTATTTGCTGAGTGCACCAAGAAAAGAGTGATAAGGCTCACATGTGGCAAGATGCATAAGGTGAGTACAACTAAGATGTATACTGAGGCTTTTATTTTGTAGCATTCCTTTTAACCATCTGCTTTTCCTTCAAAGTCGATGCCTATATGGTTCGTACATTTGACGTAAAAGGTTAGGCTTCATCCCAAGTTTCTTTGCTTAAGTTGGTTTATTCAGTTTTTTACTTTGTTTTCCCTTTGCAGTAAGTAGAAACCACTGAGGCCAAGATAGTTCGTGTTAAGGAGGAAGCTGCTATTACTAAGGCAAAGGAAGCTAGGGTAAGGAATGAACTAAAGGAGGCCAAGCATAAAATGTAAGCAAAGATGGATAATATTGATGGCTTAGCTACTGCACTTGAAGAGAGTAAGGCCGAGCAAAAGAAGGAGAAGTACAATAGCTTTACCCTCACTTAGGATGTTGAGAAGCTTAAGGGTGAGGTGGATGTTGCATTGAGGGAACAAAACTATTAGGCAAATGAGCTGTAATAATTGAAGGTACAGGGTGTCAAAGTAAAGGAAAAGGTGCAAAAACTATGGGGAGAATTTGCACAACAATAGGCATGGATTGCTGAGTTGGAGAGTAGATTATTTGTCCTCTCCCGCTATCTAAAATAAGGTTGTAAACACCTAACTTTTTCCCTCTTTTTTTATTTTTATTTTAGAATTTTTAGAATAAGGTAAAGAGTCCTAATTTAGGAAAAAATGAAAAAAGAAAAAAGAAAATTAAAAAAAATATAAAAAGATTGACTATTTAGAAAAATCACAAAAATATAAAATATAGAAAAATAGAAAATTTAGAAAAGTACAAAAAAAAGAAGGAAAAATTGGAAAAAATTATAAAAAGTAGAGTATTTGGAAAATTTTAGAAAATAAAAAAAATATAGGCAAATAAATAAATAAATTTATAAAATTTTTAGGTAGTTTAAGTTTTTATTAAATTTAAGTCTTTTTAAGGCCTTGGATAAAAAGGGAAGAGGGATATTGAGCTTAGGTTTAGATTTAAATCTGACCTAGGTTGACTTTATTGTGGCATATGACTTAGAGATCTGAGGTTTGAATCTCACTAAAGGTACAAAGCACCTTTTATTTTTTCCTCATGAAATACACCTACCATGTGTCAACTTATTATTAGGCTACGTATCCATTGCTAACAAGTGGCATCACTTGGTTACAAATGTGAGCTAACATGGCACCATGTTAGCATTCCTAACATGTATTACACTACGTGTTTGACACATGGCATGATACGTCATCAGCTATGCATCTTTTAGGACATGTGACACTTTCCCATTAGATTGTGCAACTGACGTGGTGCCACATCAACACCCTTGCTTTCCTTTTCTTTCCCTTTCCCTCTTTTACCTCAATGAAGCCAGTCCATACCCCCAACTTTGACCTTATTTTTTTGCACAATTTCAATTCAAGAATACGCCAATTAGCAAGTGATTCCTGTTCTCCACATGGAATACTTTGAATTGAATTCAAAAACATGTTTAGATATAAACATTTAAAGCATTGAATTGACCATGAAAATTTAGAAAAAAATGGAAATCAGGGGATTTGCATTCAATTCGATTTTCAACCTTCCATGGTTAACTAAGCTATTTTAGTATAAATTGAAGTTAGGAAATTTAGTTGAGGGTGGGTAGAGATAATAAAAAATCTTCACTCTCTAACTTCTTCCCACTAGTAATCTCATTCTCTCTCTCTACCCATGGCCACAATCTCTCTCTCTAACTTGAAGCCACACTTAAAGGAGATCGAGCAAAGCTAACCATGCAGCCAATACCGCAAAGCCCTAAGCTCTTTAACCTGACCCTTATTGCTCCTCGTCGAGACCCCTAAGCCATTCCACCAAATCACCACCATGAAACCCTCTATGTTGCCACTCCCCCATCGAAACACCATCCTCAGCTCATCTCCACACAAAAGTAACACCACCAGGAGCTTCATCATATTAAAGAACCTTAGACCACACCTCCTTCAAACTCCCAATAACCCTCACCTTAGCCACCCAATACCTAAGCATTGCCATTAAGTCCGACGACTACCTAAACAAGCTCCGAATGCCGTGGCACCAAGCCTACCCTCATCATTCCCAATACAAAACTCATAAAAACCCACTCTCATGTACATTTTGGTGGTCAAATCAAGCTGAATAATCACCACATGATCGTTGCAATTGAAGTTGGTGACCCAACCCAATCTAAGTCCAATATGCTACTTCGACTCAAAGACTGTAGTTCGACCCATGAGCCTATAAGTTTTTAGTCTAGCCTCTTTTCAATTCGATTGCTTTGTAATTTTTTTTTTTTATTTAGTTATGTAATGTATAACTTGTAAAATAAAAAAAACGAAAAAAAGAAAAAGAAAGAAAAGGGAGAGGAAAAAGCAAAAAAAAGAAAGAAAAGAAGAAAAAGCTTAGTTTAGTTTTATTTTTATTTTTCAGTTAAGACATAAGTAAAAATAGATAAAATGAAATAAAATAGAGAAAAATAAGAAAATAGTTTTATGACTTACAAAAATTTATTTTTCGAATAAATAAAAAATAAACTAACCCCTTTCAAAATTAGGGCTTCTTTAGAAATTTTCAAAAAATAAAACCCCAATTAGGACCCTTAAAAAATTTTCTTAATCAACATCAAATTGAGTAAAAAACGCAAACCTGACCTATTTTCTTACTAAAATCAACCCAACAAATTAAAGTTTTCTAAAAAAATTGTGTATGTCTGATCTCGAATGATGAGTATATAAGAACCTCTGAGACGATGTAAAATACAAAAAAACTAGTTTTTTCCACTTTTAGTTCAAATTACTCAATTTGGTGAAAAATGAAAAGGTTAGTTTTTCCTTTCTTTTAAGTTTAAGATTATTCAACCAAAAGTAGTTTAGATAAATTAAGCTATATTTTTAAAAATGTGATTTTAGAAATTAAATTTAAATTTAGAAAGTTATGGTACCCGTAAGGATTTAAATAATCTAACTCCCAGACTCGTTTCTCTGGTTTTTCAAAAACCTTTTCTCTAAAATTAGTTTTTCCCACGCGAACCAGTGTTTAAATCAAAACCAAATCTACCCGTTTGGTTTTAACATAAACCATTTCCTGATCTTGCTTAGGTAGCGACTCCAAAACGTTTTTTTTTTTTAAAGAAAAGCTAGTCTTCTTTAAATCTTAGTTTAGAATCAGTATTAAATGGATACGGTTTAATAATGATTGGTTTAAAGAAGACTTATTTATAAAACCGGGAAAAAATCAAGTCCAACAAAGCTGTTCAATGATATTCTCATTAGCAAGCAATAAGAGACTAAGCAAATAGGGATCATGGAGAAGAATTCCTAATTTAGTCCAAAAAGAGTGTCTAAAGCTAAACTTGGATTTCCTTAACTTCTTAGATCCACCTCCCCTAAATTTTGATGTCGTCAAGGGGGGTAACAATGTAGAGGCGTCGAAGTTAGAAGATGAGGATGTTGATGCTGAGTTGAAAGACGATCTTAATTAGGTTGATGATGCCCTTCCACTTCCTGTTGAAGACAATCCCTAAGATTCTCCTCCTCCACTAGTAAAATAGGCTCCTTAAGATCCTCCTCTTCCTCAAGAGATTAAGATTAAAAGTTCAGGTTAAATAAGGTAGTGTTTCTTTTGTTGTAATCAAGTTAGTATGCCAATCTTTAGTTTGTAATCACCTTTAGACTTAGTGAAAATTTTCCTTTTGTGTTTACAATTCTTTGCTATGGTTATATAGTGTTTATTATTCTAATGCTCCCCATTTTGGGTCCATCTTGATGCTCCAAGTTCCTAGATGGATATGACCATTAAGTGCATTTATTGTATGTTCCTTGAATTGTCAAATGGTGAGTATTAGGTGTCATCTTACACTTATGCATTTAATGCACATATACTATATCTTCAATGCATATTTACTTTTGTCTTTAATGCATGTTTTTATGAGGAATACTAAGGTATAATTAGGTATTCATTGGTGTTGTTCTAGCATAGCTCACTGAGCAAATATCATTATGTTCATGTGTTTGTCTTCTCGTTGGATATTAGCATATGTTCTCAAGAAGCAATGGCTATTACATCTATTGCTTTCTCTTCCTCATTGTTTCTAGCTTAGTCGTCGTTACTTTTCTAAAGATGTTCTCGTGTTGTGTTTTAAGTCAAGCTCCTTAGGATTAGTACCATCCTACCATTCGTTGTCTAAGCAATAAGGTTCCCTTATCATGTTTAACATCACTTCCTCTACTAGCTTGATTAAACAGCTTCCTAAGGAACACGGGGAGGGGAAGGAAGAGAGGGGGGGTGGGGTGGGGTGGTGGGAATGGCAAGGCGATCACTACTTTGTAAGGAGCCTTAGTGAATCTCATCAAGGGAATCTTCAAGGGCCATCCCCCTAATGATGTGCTTTAGGAGTTTAGGATTAGATGATTTGATAGCACAAAAATAACATATATTTTCTATAGTAATTTTACAATAATTTCAACATTATTTTTATTAATTTGATGTTAGTTTAGGCTTACTTTGTTTTTCAAGGATTTTTGGAGTACTTTATAAAGTTTTCAAGGTTTTTAGTCATTTTTGTTGTAATTTGGAGAAAAAGCATTCACTTCGGATTGAAGCAAAGGAAATTTGGACTAGAATCAATTGAAGAACAAAGTCCAAAAAGGACCATGACTAAGGTCTACTACCGTAGTCCCTAAGCGTAGTCCTCTCATCGAGCAATTTCATTGAATTTTGGAATTTTTGCATGTAGAATAAGTGCATAACTAGCGACCACAGTCATGTACCTAGGGCATGGTCACTATATGACCAGTAAATCTTTCGTTTTTACAGCACATCTTCTATTTTAGGACATGTGCTATTAAACGAATCTCTTATTTTTAAAGCAAATATTCTATTTCGGGATATACAATATTCAATGTATCTCTTATTTTGTCACATCTCTCTTTATAAACCTAACCCCACATCCCTATAAATAGATCTTTAGGCTAGCGTTTTCATGGAGAGCCCCCTTTTGTAAGGTTGTTGTCTAGAATATTGCATGGTTCTCTCAATTTATTTTCTCTTTTCTATTATGTTATCACTCTTTTAATTTGTTTGTAGTGAATATTATTGAAATCTATTTCCTTCTTGCAACATTACTCTTTCTTTCTATGGTATTATTTTCTAATGATTTAATTATAGAGAATATAATGTCTTCCTTTAGTATTTACTGTAGCTGCTAATAAAATGTTTAAGTTTACTATAAAGTCGCGAGGCATGTAATAAACAAACAAGCATAATTAGAGGAGTTTCAATGTAGTAAGAGATTAGGCATTAGATCTGTCTAGATTAGGCAAACCTAATAGTAGGATCCATGTATTTCATACAATCTTGAGATGCTCTATTTAGTAGCAATGTGGGTAGAGAGGATTTCAAGGTTAGGAATTAGCTAAGATGTAAGTCTAGTTAATTGTTAATTTAGAATCTAATTTCCCTAGAAATAGGATTAGAAATCTCCATAGTATAGAGAAAATTAAGATTGAAAGGTTGCATAGAATTAAAGAGTAAATAAAACTATTCACTAAGGAAAATGCTTTCTTTATTTCAATTAATTCATGTTTATTTGTGTTGCTTGTTAATTAGTTTAGTTTATTTATTTTTGTTATTGTTTTCATTTATTTTATCGTTCCTTCATATTTCCTAATTAATCACAATCATCTTTAAATTGATAAGTTAGATAATTGGATATTCTAGGAAATTGTCAATTATTAGGTTCTTATACGCTGGTTCTTATAGGATTGACACTTGGACTCACAATCTGTTTTAACTATATTATAACTTGACCAGGTGCACTTGCTTGCCAGTGATCAAGTTTTTGGTGCCATTACCAGGTGGCCAAAATGAATAACCTAATAAAAATTAGCAAATACCTAAATTTTCAATTATTTTGACACTTTCATAACAATCTTTCTTGCATTCTTTTGATATTTCTTTAATATGCTTTTAACCGATTTAGTGTGTAGATATTAATCAAGGAATTGCATTAGGATGAATTCAACCATCAAGCTAACAACATAAAACAACAGCACTATTGGGAGGCATACTAAATTCGGTTTTATTTATTTTAATTTAGTTATTTTTGTTAATTCATTTGTTTTATTCATTATGTTGGGAGTCGATTTAAGTATCGAATTTTGAATAAGTTAGTTTTATCCATTTTGAGTAATCTGGATTCATTTGAAAACAGTTATCAATTTATTGTTACAATAATGAATTTAACATTGTCATCCAATTGTTATTTAGTCCATTTCTATGATTTAATGTGTTCTAATGTTGAGTTTCTCTAAGGTCATTGCATAAATCAAATCAAGAAAATCAAAATTACATGAATTATAGAACTGGAGAAGAATATGGTTAAAGTACACGCTCATGTACTTTGCCTATTTTCCCTTTGTAAAAATTAATTCTAGTTGAATTTGCAAGAACTTGACAAACAAGAAATCTACGAGTAAGGACTACACCTATGGACCTTGCCCATGGTTATACCTAAGTATGCAAAAATTCATTATATCACACACACTTTCTCTCTAAATTCCTATTTTCTTTTATTTCTCTCTTTATAAACCCCTCCCAAATCTTCACAAGTCATCACAATTCGACACCGCACATAATGAAATCAAGGTATGTACATCATCCTTCATGAACTCTCATGTGAATTCAAGGTACGTACATCATCTCTCCCTAGTTATTTTCTTAAATTTGAGGTTGGATTAAATAAAAATTTGATTGTTAGTGAAGATTTCGCGAGGAACATCTTTACATTCATATGTAGAAATCTTGATTTTTAAGAATGATTTTTGATAGCCAATATGATAAAAGGTGACTATATATCCATTATTTACTAGAAATTACATGAAAAATGCATGTTTATTAAGATTTGTATGTGAGAGTAATTTTCCATGATAAAGAAAAGTGACAGAATTTATGGTTGATGCCATGCGATTCATGTTAACATTAATGAAACTTGTTGGTATTGAAATATTTGTGTAATTGGTAAATCTATGAATTTATAAAAATCGTTAACATGAATTCAAGAATTTCTAAAAACATGAATTCATGGATATTGTTAACATGATTTTTTAGTAATTATTAACATAGATTTCTTTTAACTTATATCCTAGATTCATGATAGAATTAGGAAATTTGGTGTAAATAATTGCATAATGGGATTGTGAAAACAAGTTTCAATTATTGAATGCTAACATTCATGTTTAATTAAGATTATGAAATTATAGGTTAAAATAAAAATTGAAAATTAACATCTTTTTGACCTTTTAATTTCATGATTCTATGTTTTGAGAAATTAGCATTATATGATATTATGCTTTTTCAAGATTTTCCTATATGGAGCAAAAATATATATATATATTAAGAAATTTATATATATTACATACCAATAATTTTTGTCAATAGGATCATGCAATTAGAAATCGGCTACTCCTATAAGTGCATTAATCCATGACTTGAGTAAAATTCGCATTATGATATATAAATCTTCTTTTAAATTAATCGTTGCATATTTTTTTGGTCATATAAACTAGCAATTAATTAAGGATGATAATTGAACTTTATGAAATCTCTTGAATTAGATATTGTTTATATCATATGAATTATTATTTTTTATCAATTTTAAAATTCCTTCTCTTGTGTTCACAAAGACTTGGTTTGATGTTTCTTTCTCTTAGATGACTATAATAATTTAGATACCATAGCCTTCTTCTTAGATAACTGCTTCTATGTTGCTCATGCTTTTTAAATTTTGCAGGAGAAAACAATTAATACTTAAATTAATGTTAGCGGTAGTTTTAGTTTATTTTGTTTAGTTTCACCTTTTTTCTTTTCTTTTCTTAGTTAGTTCGTTCTTCATGCAAAGAAAACTTCATATGTTGATTTGGTTAAAGGAACTTGGATTAGGATTTCACAACTTTTAGGATCAATGCCAAAAACTAAGAAAGTCCCAGTTCTCTTTTCCTCTCTTTATTTTTATTTTTCTCCTACCTAAATTATTGATTTGTATTGATAATATGCACATTGGGGACAATGTAAAACTTAAGGGTAAGGGGAAGATTATATTATACATGCTATTGGTTTACTCACTTAAGATTTTTGTTAAAATTTGCCAAAATTTTTAAAAAATTTTAGAAATTTGCAACCCCCATGCATTTAACAAGCATAAATATTTTTTCAAATCTACCCAATCCTTTATGAATTTAGGACACTTTACTGAATCTGAGCTATTAAATCCTTAGAGTTCAATGTTATCCTTCTGTTAAGCTTAAACTTAAACTCGGGATTATAATCGATATGAATTGGTTAAGGTCTAGTCATTTTAATTTCTAAGCTTGATTTTAGAAGATAGTTATTTATCATTCATTTTCGAAATTTTAGATTAGGTGAACAAGTGAGATTTATCCTTTGAAAGTCCTTTGAAAAATTAAAGCAGTTGAAGGTATAAGTTGAATAGTTAAATTGAAATAAAAATAAATTGAAAGGGATTGGTATGGATTGATCTTGATCCCTCAGAAGAGCAAGACTCTTTCCTATTGCTAGTTGAAAAAAGTAAAAATTAATTAAAGTTATTAAGGGTCGACCTTAGTCCATCAAAAGAGCAAGGTGCCTTCTAGTTAGCAATTGCTAAATTAAAAAGAGTTGAATTAGTAAGGAATGGCCTCAATCCACCAGAAGAGCAGGGTACTCTCCCAATGCTAATTAAGCTTCAACAAAGGAAATTAAATTGAATTAATAAGCCTCCTAACGAAAATTGAGAGAAGTAAAGGGACAATTAGAGGATGAATTAATGTAACATGCATCCAGTCTAGTTTTTAAAGTTAAAAAAAAAATTATTTAGGAAGATTCCGCTCCTCTTGAGTCAAAGTGGAGGAAATCCTTATGACTTTTCTTAATTAATTTATGTTAATTTTAATCTCTAATTTAGTTTTTACTTAAGCATTGTATCTATCTCTAGATTCTCTAGATTGATCACTGAAATTCAATAAATTTCGATTTGTTATTATCTAAGTGTCCTAAATTCATTATAAAGTTAAGGAATAAGTGTAGTTCTGGAAAGAATTTTTTGCTAAGCAGTTATGATTTTGAGGGCACACTTTGTTAAAATTAAATATTTTCTTTGTTTTAGTTGAGGACAAGTAAAAACTTAAGTGTTTGGGAATTTAATAAAACAAAAATAGCATATATTTTCTATAGTAATTTTGCAATAATTTTGATGTTGTTCTTATTAATTTAATGTTAATTTGGGCCTCATTTGTTTATTTATCATTTTTAGGGACTTTTAGAGCACTTTATGAAGTTTTCAAGATTTTTAGTCATTTTTGGAATAATTTGGAGCAAAAGCATTGATTTCAGAATGAAGCGGAGAAAGTTTGTACGAGAATTAATTAAAGAACAAAGTCCAGAAAGGACCACAACTAAGATTCACAACCATGGTCCCTAACCATGTTTCTCTCATCGAGCAATTTCATTGAATTTCAGAGTTTTCACGTAAAGAATAAGTATACGACCAGCGACTACAGCCATGAACCTAAGGTGTCATCGCTATATGACAAGTGAATCTTTCATTTTTACAACACAGCTTCTATTTTAAGACATGTGATATTCAATAAATCTCTTCTTTTTGAAGCAAATATTCTATTTCGAAACATGTAATATTTGGTGTATCTCTTATTTTATCAAGTCTCTCTTTATAAACATAGCCTTACATCCCTATAGATAGATCCTTAAGCTAGTGTTTTCATAGAGAGCCCCCGTAAAGTTGTTGTCTAGAATATTGCAGGGATCTCTCAATTTATTTTCTCTTTTCTATTATGTTGTCACATTTTTTATTTGTTCTTAGTGAATATTATTGAAATATAGTTCCTTCTTGCAACATTACTCTTTCTTTCTATGATATTATTTTTTGATGATTTAATTACTTAGAATATAATGTCTTCTTTTAGTATTTACCACAGTTGCTAATAGGATGTCTAAGTTTACTATAGAGTTGCAAGGCATGCAGTAAACAAACAAGCGTAATTAGAAGAGTATCAATGCATTAAGAGAGTAGGTATTGGATCTCTTCGGATTAGGGAAAACTAATAATAGGATCTATATACTTCATGCAATCTTGAGATCTCTATTCAATAGCAATGCTGGTAGAGAGGGTCTCGAGGTTAGGAATTAGCTGAGATAGGGGTCTAATTAATATAGAATCTGATTTCCTTAGGAATAGGATTAGAAATCTCCATAGTCTAGAGAATAATTGAAATTGAAAGGTTACATAGAACTACAAAGTAAATAATAATTACTCACTAAGAAAAATGCTTTCTTTATTTCAATTAATTCATGTTTATTTATGTTGCTTGTTAATTAGTTTAGTTTATTTAGTTTTGTTATTGTTTTCATTTATTTTATCGTTTCTATGCTATCACTTCTTATTCATATTTTCTAATTAATCACAATCATCTTTACATTGATAAGTTAGTTAATTGGATATTCTAGGAAACTGCTAGCAATTAGGTTATCACCCATTAGTTTCTTATGGGATCGATCTTTGGACTCACAATTTGTTTTAACTATATTATAACTTAACCAGGTGTACTTTCCTACCAATGATTAGTGGTCACATAAGGCTTACGAGAAACTTGTGCACCCTAGTCTACAAGCTCTGCTCATCATTGGTAATGGATTAGTTCTATCCTCCAAGTGGCTACTTTTCAAGCTCGTGGTGGTAGTTCATATCTCTCGCTTACGCAAGTGATTAGAGATTGTTGGAGACATTAAGGGGATGACCATGGGGCTACTTGCAAATGAACGAAGGGGTTGATGCTCGGGAATAGGAAAATTGGTGGTCATCAAGAACATTTGGATCTTTTTATGTACTTCTATTAATTGTTGTTAGGTTAGTAAGCTAAGATTTGTAAATGTTTGTAATTCGAATCGATGTAGTGGCCTTGTAATTTGTAATGGATACTTTTGTCAAATGAGATGTCTAAACCTTTCGTCTTTACCGAGAGCTTTTAACTATTTTATCTTTATTTACATATGTAAGTGAAACCACAAAGGAGGGGGGAGGGGGCAGGGGGGGTGGTGGTCTTTAAGTGGCGGGGTTACTTATAGTATGTAAGTTCCTCCCCTTAAGTCATATGTACATTGGGTGTTCGTAACTAGCAACGATGCGAGTAGGTTTAGGAAAACAACCCTTAGGATGGGGGCACTTCTAGAGAAAAGGGGATGCTCATCTGAGTTGAGGGCCAATCTTCATAGCTAGAGTTCCTTAGGCATCTATGCCAACAAAAGTTACTTAAGACGTTGAGAAATCAACCCTCAGTTTGGTAGTACCTTATGAGGTTAAGGACGCCTGACGAGGTAGGGAACTAACCATTAAAGTAGGAGTTCCTTGTACCACTAGGGTTACCCTTGGGGTTGGGGAGTAAACCTTTAGATCAAGCGTACCTTCTTTGTAATGGAAGTTCCCTGTGCCGATAAGGTTACCCTTGGGGTTAAGGAGTCAACTTTCAAATCGGGGGTACCTTGCAAGGATGCTTGGCAAGATTAGGGAGTCAACCTCCATAATGGTAGCTTGTTATGCTAATAGGGCTGCCTTGGGGGTTAAGGAGCCATCCTTAGATCAGGGGTACCTCATGGGGATAAGGAACCCGAAGAGGTCGGGCAAGTAACCTTCATAATATGAGTTCCTTGTGCCAATAGGGATACCCTTGGGGTTGAAGAGTCATTCCTTACATTGAAGGTACCTCGGAGTGACGAGTATGCTTGGTGAGGTCAAGGAACCAACCATTGTGATGGGAGTTCTCTATGCCAATAATGCTACCTTTGGGGTTAAGTAGTAAACCCTCGAAATGGAGGTTCCTTGTAAGGACAAGGATGCCCGCCGTGGTCGAGGAATTGACCTTCATGATGGAATTTCCCTGTACCAACAGGGTTATGGGGTTAAGGAGTCGACCTTTAGATTGAAGGTACCTCGTGACAATGAGGATATCCAATGAGGTTGAGGAATCGACCTTCATACTAACGTAGCAATGTAGAATGGCTCATTTTGTCTTGAAAACATTCACCTAGGATTCTTTGTTGCACATTAAATCAGTAATTACAAAAAGACATAGGAACTAAATCATGCGAGAGTAATCTTTATTTATCGAGATATTACAAGTAGAGACATTATTGCTTTTGCTAACATGAATAATGAAGATCTAAGGTAGACAAATAATCAAGATACTGAAAATACTTGTGTAAATTATTAGTGTTCTATGTTCTCAACATGACCTTATCATCCAAAGTCTCAAGCTTGTAAGCTCTACTGCCAATGTCTTCCTTAACTTTAACCGGGTCTTCCCAATTATAGGCTAATTTCCCTTATCCTTACCTAAGACCTATAGCTTCGAGCTTTTGGCAAATCAGATCTCCAGGCTTGAAAACTTTGTGCTACACCTTTTTATTAGAGTAATAAGTTGCCATCTATTAGTAGGCAACTAGTCAGGCCCTAGCTAAGCCACGAATTTCCCTAATAGTGTCAATGTTGGTAGTAGGGGCTATCTAGTTAATATTTGGATCATATCTCTAGACTTTGCTAATATAAAGCTCTAAAACTATTGGCAGGATAACCTCAATGTCGAAAGCCAAGCAGAACAAGGTTTCTCCAATCCTTATCCTATGAGTGGTTGATGGGATGCAAGTATACCTATTAATTTTATAATATAGTGGATGTGAGTCCAAATGCTGATCCCTTAGGAACTACTTATAAGTGAGGATATTAGTATTTACCTGTGTCCTAATATCTAACTTAACAATAGATTTAATTAATTGAAGACAAATAAATTAAAATGTTCTGATTAAAATAAAACAAATAACAAAATAAAATATAATTAAAATTAACCACGAATACGTAAACTTAGTATTCAATTATTGGTCCCCCTAGAATAGTTATGTTATTTATCAGTCTCACTCGTATTTATTAGACCATGGGAGTTTCTAATATGAGTCAACGAAACTTGCATTTCAAATTAACTCCTAATCTTAATTATATCTTACCTAAATCACTTCTATAATAAAATATCTTAAGATCACATTAAGTTCTTAAATTCTAATATTAGGTTGCCCTAATCGTAAGAAATCAAATAGCTAAATGTTTTAGTCTATTCAATTATTTTTAATTACACTAGTCTATTTACTAAATGATCTCATAAACTATATAGTAAACTCAAACATTGGATTAATAACTTAAGTAAATATTAATTCAAAGACAATAAAGCACAGTGTAATTAGATCACAACAACAAGAAATCATACATTGATAATTTAAAAAAAAAAACTAATTACATGGTAAATTAGGGTTCACAATAATTGAATACTAAAACTAAATTAAAACATTAAGAAAACAATGAAATGAAAGGGAGAAGTCTATTCTATTCATTGTCTATTGGTTGTTTATATCTAATTACAAGGCTTACAAAGCTATTTATAATACAAAAAGAATCTTGAAATATATCTCTAATGTATCTTCAAAATATCTTTTGCATGTCTTTAACATTTCATGAAATATCTCTCTCACATCTTTCTATTTTACTATCCAAATTTGGCTTATAAAATAAAAGATACATGGAAGAATGGCATCTTGAACTAGCCACATAAACTGCCTTGTAACTTCTTGAATTAAATCTCCAATCCTTGCTACAAGATACTAGATCAAGGCTTGGACTTCCCATGCAATACAAGAGCACAATCTGGTTGTTCGGACCGTAAAGCTTCCTTGTTTGCAATATGTATCATGCTTCTTTCCAAATCCATACATGTTTCCTATAAAATAATAAAAATATACATATATAGTGTAATATAAAGATAAAATAAAATATTAGTAAATAAAACACTATATTACACTAGAAATACGAAAAAACAAACTACAGTAGTAGCTATGTTGATTGATAAGAAAGAGATTTGGCTCTGAGGAGGATAGGTATTGAGGTGATGCTTAACTAGACTGACTAAAGATCGATGAGTCTTTACTTGCAGCCTGTGTTGGTTGATAGGATTAAAAGAGCACAAAAGGAAAATCTGGACACAGAAGGGTTAAGAAAAAGCATAGCCAGTGGAAATAAGTCAAATTTGAGGATTGATGAGGATGGGATAATCATATTTGGTACATGATAATGGTTTTCAGAGAGGTTAGGTTTGAGGAAGGAAATAGTAAAGGGTACCCACTCATAGAGTTACAATATACACCCAAGGAGTATGAAGATGTATAAGGATCTAAAGCAACATTTCTAGTGGAACAATATGAATATGGTAATGTTAGATTATGTGGCAAAGTCATTGGTATACCAGTAAATATGGATTGAGCATCAAAGACTAGTAGGTGAACTTCAGTCACTACCTATTCCTAAGTGGAAGTAGGAGAATGTCATTATGGATTTTGTCATGGGTTTTCCTAGAATGCAAGCCAAGAATAATGTGGTTAGGTGATTGTGGATGATTGACTAAGTTTGCACACTTCTTACCTTTGTAGACTACTTGTAGTTTGGAAAAGATGGCTTAGATCTATATCAAAGAGATAATTAAACTACATGGAGTATTAGGGTCAATGGTATCAAATAGAGATCCTAAATTTGTGAATAGATTTTGGAGGAGTTTATATTGATCTTTAGGTACCAACTTACATTCAGTACAACTTTCCATCTTCAAACCAATGGACAGTCTTATAGGATTAATAAGATCTTGGAGGACATGTAGCAAGCTTGTGCTTTACATTTTGGTGGCAGCTAAGATAATCATTTGTACTTGATAGAGTTCACTTATAATAGCAGTTATCAAGCTATTATTCAAATGACACAATATGAAGCACTTTATGGAAGGAAATGTAAATCCCTGATCCACTAAGATGAGGTTGGAGAAAGGACTTTTTTCAAACCTAACTTGGTATAGCAAGTAGTACATAAGATCTAAATGGTTAAGTAAAGAATGCTAACAGCTTAGAGAAAGTACAAGGGTTATGCCAATATAAGAGATGATTTTTGAACTTTGAGGTTGGTGAGTATGTGTTCTTAAAAGTGTCGCCTACTAAAGGGGTAATACAATTTAGAGCTTGAGGGAAGTTGAATCAATTACAACTTGTCCTTTAGGAACTTCAAAACCATTCGATCAAGAAACCTATGCAAGAACGCATTATTGATATCTATAGATGAACCAATTTTTTACTAAGGCAGCAACAAGCAATAACCAAACAAAAGTTAATTTCGTTACTAGCAAAAAAGGATGAGTATAGTCTATCCCTTCAACTTATGTATAGCCTGTAGCCACCAACTGAGCTTTAGATCTCTTAATTGTCGCATCAGGTTTGTATTTTATCATAGAAACCCATTTAGAACCAATGGCTTGTTTACCCCGAAGTAAGGCAATGATTTCCTAAGTGTTGTTGGATTCTAATTCCAAAATCTCTTTATTCATGGCATCTACCCAATTAGGATCTACTTTGGCTTCATGATTCTTCTTAGGTTCACATAAAGCTAACATGTTAGTAAGCAAAATCACATAGTCATGATGTAAATGTGAGAATGAATATGGATGAAATAAAGGATATGTGTACGTTCTATTTGCGTTTGGTATTATAGTTGAAGTACTACCTTGCACATTACAAATGAAGTCTTGAAGCTAAGTAAGCGAATGTTTAGTATGAGCAAACCTCCTAGGAAATGAATTTGGTTAAGTTAAAGTGAAATTTTGAGTTGTTTGTTGTAAAGGAACAGAAACAAGTGGGTTAGATGACAAAGAAGGATAGTGCATAACATCATTCTTTATTGAGCTAGAAGAGTTTGGAAACAACAGGTAATGTATACCTATAAAAAAAAAAATTCACCTCTAACTATAGGAGGAGAATTGTGTTTAAATGGGAATATATGCTCCACACAAATTACATCTCTAGAAACAAGCAATCTATGATAATACAAATCATAGAATTTGTACCCCTTTTTACTAGAAGGGTAGCCTACAAACATATATATCTTCTTCTCGTTTCAAACTTGTCATTTAGTTTAGGAAGATTTAACGAATATGCTAAACACCCAAAAGTTCGAAGATGGTCATGTGATGGTTCTTTGTGAAACAAGAGTTGATATGGTGTTTTCCAATTAAGATTTTAAGGGGAAACGCAAATAATCCCGCTAAACTTTAACTTAGGTGCAAATTGAACCTTGAACTTTCAAACTACGCTTTAAAACTCCCTAAACTTTAATAAATTGGCAAATAACCCTTAGAGGTTAAAAATAACCTTTTTAAACTTTGAATTTAGCGTATAAATACCTCATAAACTTATGAAAATGTGCTTTAAGACCCTTTAAATTTTGACAATAGTGTGACTTTTTCTAATTAAAAAAGGAAATGTCCTTTATGTTGCCAATTTATTAAAGTTTAAAGGGTCTTAAAGCATACTTTGAAAGTTTAGAAGGTCAATCCGCACTTAAGTCAAAGTATAAGAAGATTATTTGTAATTTCCCCAAGATTTCATGTAGGCATAAAATTGATGAGATAGATAGTAGGTTAGATCCCTTCTCCCTTAAGAAACTTAGAAAGATTTGCATGAATCCAAATAGCTCTAGTTGTATTAAGTACGTATGAAACATAGGTATTAATCCAAATAGCTCTAGCTTCGTTTCAACCACCCCACTTTATTAAGGGTTATAAAAAAACACTTCTTTAATGCAAGACACCATGTTTGGCAAAAAGTCATTAACATTCTTATGATATAAATTCAAAAGCATTATCTTATCAAATAGCCTTTGGTAAGGTTTGAAAATGCGTTTTTACATAAGCAAAGAAGAGTGTCAAAATAGAAAGAACTTAGGGTTTATGTGCTATCAAAAAGGTCTAAATACTTTTGCTCATGTCATCGACAATAGTAAGAAAACACTTGGCACTAGAAATAGAACTAATGTTGGATAGGCCCCAAACATCAACATGAATCAAGTCAAAAGGTAGCAGAGAAGCAAAAGAACTTTGTGGAAAAAGCAAATGGTGAAATTTTTCCAATAAATATGTATAACAAGGAAACTTGGTTACATTTATTCAATAAAACTAAGGTAAATGTTGTAATTTGGAAACTAAAGCACATCCTAATCTATTATAAAATAGATCTAAGGACAAATCTTTATTTATAGTGTTTACATGATTAAAATGAACACTACAAATTTTTTGAGAAAACAAAAAGAAGGAATCGAAGTTAGCTTCAAAGTAATTATGTAAATTCCATGGTAGCAATCAGCTGTAGCAACAATGGCTTTAGAGTTTTGATCTTGAAACTCTAATTTATGAGAGTAAAAAACAATAATTAGATTGTAATATGATACTATTTTGCTTACTTACAACAAGTTGAAGTGAAATTCTGGAACATGTAACACATTAGACAAGAAGAGGTTGTCATACAACTTGACTTTACCAACTATTTTGACTAAAATATGTTTACCATTAGGTAATTTGACATGTACGTGATTGGATAAAGTGTATGTGTATGTAAAAAGGTCTAAGAATGGAGACATGTGATCTGATGCTTCTATATCTACAATCCATGACCTTAATATATTATCATTTGCAAAGTGAGAGGCTAAAGCAAAAGAAGTACCTGCAAATGTCATCAAAGAAGTAAGCTACTATGTATCATCAAAACTTTTTCCCTTTAGTATTTTAAGTACTTTATGAAAAACTTTCAAACCAATTGTGATTCATCAATTACACTCTATTCCCCTCCCCCACCCCCAAGCATGTTGCTTTACATATCCAACTCCAACAACATCTAAAGGAGCATTTACAATAGTTGAATTAGTCTAAACTTATGCTGCCATTATTATATTCTTTTGATCCTTTGTCCCTTTAGACCAATCTAGGCAATGAATTATTTCAAAACATTCATCCATCGTATGACCACTACTCTTACAATGAACACAAGTCAACTTATTCATAACTCTCCCTTTCTTATCTTTCCTTTCATCAACAATGAATTTCTTTTGTCCTCTCACTGCAAATGTAGTAGAATCATCAGCCATAATACTTGCAATGATAAGGAATCAACTCCTCGGACCAATCACACATAACCAAGGTTGAGGACTGCAAGGACTCACATGAAGAATACTAGCTCAAAACCCCATTCAGGATGAAGATTCCTATCCTGACCTCAACCTTTCACATTTTTATTGACCCGAGTACCGAACTCTAATAAGGACTGATATAGTTCTTGACCCGCCGAATAGATGTGCCCACTTTCTGAGCAACTACACACATTGCCAAGCTCATACCATGATCTAGGTAGCTCTTAAGTTGATCAGCGTCAAACCTTCATCGAGCTAAGCTATTAAGATACTTGACATGGAAAGGACAAAAATATCCTTCAATGCCCAAGCTTTAACCTGAACCAGACTAGGTCGGCCTCAATTACTGACTCTTTTCTGACCTCATCCAAATTATACTTTACCAATGTCAAGCTACCTTAAAGATTACTTTAGCATAACCAACTATACTTTAGACCACCACCCACCATTTGATACATGTCATCTAACACATTGTTCTAGAATGATTCTTTACTTTTCTGTACAATGTATTATTTACCATTTTTACCATTTTAAGAATGTTGTAGGAATCTTTTATACATTATCCATTTTGTCTTTTCCTTATTTAGTGTAACCTTAGTTGAGGTCATATAAATACCTCATTTCCTTGCACATAAACAACACATTACATTATTGATTATTAAAAAGTTCTCCTTTCGAGCAACCTTAGTGTTCTCACAATCTCTTTCTTAACTCTTACTTATTCCCTTTAGCAAGGAGTAGTGATGAGTGACCCTAGTTCAACATTCATAAGTCATATTGAGTGCTTGGATTATGTCAAGTAAGATTAATTGGTATATCATATCCGATTGGTAGCTACCCAGATTTACTAACCCCTTTTTATTTTCTTTTTGTTCTCATCCATTGTGGTGCTTCTTGATAACTCTTATTTTAAACATATTTCACATGGTGATTTTATAGTATTTCCCTTACATCTTTGGTTTTCTTTAAAGAAATTGATACTTAATTGAGTAAAATTTTGATTTCAAGTTTTGAATGCGTTCTTGGATTGAAAACAAAGAAAAGGAATCAAGTTTCACTCAATTTGATGTTCAAATGAATGAGTTATGAAGTTTTGAAATTACACAATCTGGGACACAGTCGTGTCCCCAAGCTATGTCCATCCAGGAAGATTTGCCAAGGTTAGAAAGTTACACGACCTAGGGACACGACTGTGTCCCAAGCCGTGTCTGGTGACGAAAACGAAAACCTTACAATACATTATAAAAGGACATACTAGGGTTTCGTACAGAAGATTAGATATTCAAAAGAGAAGAGACTTGGAGAAAAGGAGGAGAAAAAGGCGAAAGCAACACCCAACTTCAAGATTGGAGGGATTTTTCATCAACAAAAGGGGTTTTTCATGTTTTATTTCATGATTTTGTTGGAATTCATTTTTAGTTTCATTATGATAGCTTAAGATTCTTGTATTTAGGATTATGGAACCTAGGGTTTCATGTGACTATTAGATTAATTTATAATTTTCAATAAAGTTTCTATCTTTTCTTGATTCAATTATGTTTTTAATTGTTAATTGATATTTCTAGAGTATCAATCTATAATATTATGCATGATGATTGAGAAATTACATGTGTAATGAGATCTTGACATAATTGGAGAGAATTACATGTGTACTTAGAGATAAGATACATGTTTCTTCTGGAAAGTTGTTCTTTTGTGTGGAAATTCATTATACATTAATGCGATTCTAAATTATATTACTAAGTGAAGAGATTCCAGTAAATAATTTAGGATTAGGGTTAATATGCTTGAGAAAGGTATTAACTTTAATTGTGAATCCCTCCGGTCAAGAATAATAGAGATTGAATTGGATACATTTTAAGTGGTGACATGTTAAACACTAGGGGAAATAATTCTTAAATACGTTGTTTGCTTTCTTGAAGTCATTCTTAATTCTATCGCTTTCTAAATTGCTTAATCAAGTCTCATAATTAGGTTAGTTTGTTAATTTTAGTATTTTTAATTAATTCAACTCATCACAATTTTCCGGTTAGATAATAGAGCTAAGGTTAATATTAGTACTCGAAGTCTCTGAGGGATCGACTCTGACTCACATCCACTATATTAGAACTAATAGGTACACTTGCCTGATATCACTTCTTCATGTGTATGACCCTAGAGGTGTATTAGCTTCGCTAGTATCAGAGCACTGGTTTGAGAAGGAATGTATGAAGTTCTAATGAAGTTCTATTTGTGTTTGCTGTTAGTAGCTCCATGTTCCTTTCTATAGTTACTGCAGTGTGTTTAAGTTAAGTAAGCCTGAAGTTGTGAGCTATACAATGGATGTTTGAGAAGCGATAAGAGTAGTTTCCATTGTTACACTATTTTACTCTATTTTTCACTAAGAAAACAGATTCAATTCCATTTTGGTATTATATTAGGTTATGTTGGTTGTTGAAGTTGTGAGGGCATATTAATAAGATTCTAAGTAGTAGGTAGAAGTGTTTGTTTGGGTATTATGTTGTTGACCTATCAGAGAAGTATTACACTATGTTGGATTCAAGTGTTCATGGTGTTATTGGTGACTTAAGTAGTGGTGCTCATGTTGGCTGAGGTCAAAATGATAATAATGTCCCTCGATTGGTTGATGACAAGCTTAACAAACTCATTAATCTTGTTAAGAGTCTAGTTGCTACAATACAAGCCAACTGACAACAACTACAAGGTATACCTCACCATAGCTAAGTTGAGAATGCTCTTGCGAGATGATATGGTTAAGGTAGCCGAGCTAAACACCCAATTCGACTCAATCAAGCTAGAGGAGTGGCGGACCGAGCTATTAGACAAAGACTAAGGTTGAAAGAGATTGAAGAGGATGTTGAACAGATAGATATAGAGGATGATAGAGAAGAAGAAGTAGAAGTAGAATACTATGAAGCATAAGAGCGAGGACACTGAGCCCCTCAAGGACCTAATAATGTGAAAGTCCAAATCTTAACATTCAGTAGAAGTAAAGATGCAAATGAATATTTAGAAGGAGAAGAGAAAGTAGAGAAGGTGTTTGATTATTATGGGTATACTGATGCTATTAAGGCTCAACTTGATGTACTTGAATTTTCTAAGTATGCTACCATATGGTGGAAGAATTTGAATGTGATTAGAGAGATAGATGGAAGATGAAGTGTAAGGACCTAGGAAGAGATGAAGAGATTGTTGAAGGGAAGATTTGTACTTGAGACCTACCAATAGGACAAATTTGCGAAGTTGTAAAAGCTTTGCTAAGGAAGCCGATCTATTAATGACTATGTGAAAGAATTCCAAATGCTAATGATTCGAGCAGACGCAGAAGAACCCGAATCTTGTATTGTGTCTCGATTCATTTATGGACTCAAATATGAGATTCGTAATATTGTGGATTGGAGCAGGCCATTAAAGTAGTATAAAGGGTCAAAAAGCAGAGGAGAAATGTCCCGAATAGACTTGGGCCGAGTTTTTCCTAAGCTCCAGCTCTATGCTAACCTACTCATGCCAAACAGAGAAGACCCTCTTTGGTTGAGGAAAAACATGACTGACTTGATAATAGCTGAGCATATTAGAAGAGCCAAGCTAAAGATAGGCTAACCCCCAAGAAATATGAGAAAGGACAAACTTCTATACGAAAGACAAGCAAGGTGAAATGTTTCAAATGCTTAGGTTTTGAACACATAGCTGCTAAGTGTCTAAACCGATGTACCGTCGTGCTTTAAGGAGATGTAGTGGATAGCACCAATGAGAGTAAACTAGAAGAGAAGAAGAATGCTAAAAGAATTGAAGCTGAGGAGGAAGAGGAGACCTGTATTTATGTCGACCAAGGAGAGGTAATGACATTAATGTTAAGATAAGTGCTAAGCTCCTTGTCGAGCTCCGAAGAAGACCAAAGAGAAAATTTGTTTCACACCAAGTGTACTATCAAGAGACAGTTGTGCACCATCATCATGGATGGAGAGAGTTATACCAATATGGTTGCATAGCCCTTCGTATAGAGGTTAAGACTACCAACCTCTAAGCACCCCCAACCTTATAAGCTATGTTGGTTACATAATAAAGGTACTTCATACGTCACTGAACAAGTATCTATACCTTTTAGTGTTGGGAACGTGTATAAGGATAAAGTAATGTGTGATTTCATCCTCATAGGAGCTTCACATCTGTTACTTAAAAGATCTTGGTTGTTCGACCAATACGTTACTCATGATGGATATAAAAACACCTATGCCTTTGTCAAGGATTGAAAGAAGATCGTACTGCAACCAATGACACCAACCTAAGTAAATGAGATCTATAACCAATTCAATAAAGTTAGCAAGAAGAAGGCTTTAGTAATGAGCCATCGAAAGCTCTGAGCTATAGAGAAGGCCAATGACCCTATGTTTTTATTGATTAGGAGTTTATTAGAGCTAAGAGATCAAGAAGATGCACTTGATGAGATTCAAAGATTAATTAATGAATTTTCCGACTAATTCCCTGAAGAGTTACTTAAGGGATTACCCCCAACGTAAGGTATAAAACACTATATTGATCTATAGCTAGGCATAGCCCTGCCGAACCAACCTGCTTACAAAATGAATCCTAAGTAGGCTACCGAGCTAAAAAGATAAGTGGATGAGCTAATAGAGTGAGGTTATGTAAAAGAGAGCATGAGTCTTTATGTTGTACTAGCTCTACGTGTCCTAAAAAAGGATGGTTCGTAGCGTATGTACATTGATAGCTGAACTATCAACCAAATTACTATTAAATATAGATACCCAATACTAAGGCTTGTTGGCATGTTAGGTGAGCTACATGGTGCTTGAATATTTTGGAAGATTGATTTACGAAGTGGCTACCATCAAATTCGCATGAGACCTAGTGATGAGTGGAAAACTACATCCAAGATGAGGCGTGGTCTCTATGAGTGATTGGTCATGCCATTCAAACTCACAAATACACCAAGTACATTAATGTGGCTTATGAATCATGTGATGCTTCTGTTGATCAAAAGATGTGTGGTCATATACTTTGACAACATATTAGCGTATAATGCTGACTTGAACAACCATGTTCAATCTCTCCAAGCTGTTTTTGACATTCTACATGTCGAAAAGTTGTATGGGAACCCAAAGAAGTGTATGTTTTGTCAAAGAGAAGTTGTCTTTCTTAGATATGTAGTATTTAGAGACAAAATCTAAGTAAATGAGGAAAAGGTTTGAGCTATCTTTGAATGGCCAATGTCGAAGAATATCACCGAAGTACAAAGTTTTCATGGCCTTGTTTCTTTCTACAGGCAATTCACTAAAAACTTCAGTATAATTGCAGCCCCCATAACCAAGCTAACAAAGAAAAGTGATGGATTTCAATAGAATAACTGAGCTAAGTAGAGCTTTAAGGAAATCAAGGAGAAGATCACTATTGTCCCTATTTTGGCTTTACCAAATTTGATAAGCCGTTTGAATTGAAATATAATGCATCAAACATTAGCATTAGTACAATCTTGATGTAGGAATGTTGACCAATTGCTTACCATAGTGAGAAGCTTAGTGGTGCTACACCGAACTACTCTATATACAAGAAGGAGTTGTATTCTCTTTTTTGAGCTCTTACTGTTTGGCAATACTATTTATTACCATGAGAGTTTGTAATTTACATAAACCATGAGTCCTTGAAACATCTTAGAAGTCAAGAACAAACTTTTGAAAAGATAAGCGAAATAGGTGAAATTTATGGAAGGTTTTTCTTATGTAATTCAGCACAAGAAGGGTAATGCTAACATAGTCGCAGATGCCTTTTCACATTAACAAGCTATGTTGACTACCCTACAATCCAAATTATTGGGATTTTCTCTTATCACCAAGCAATATGCTCAAGACCCACATTTTGATCCTATTCTTGAAAAATGCCAATAAAGAGTTACTATTAGAGGATATTACCTCAAAGATGGCTATCTATTCAAGAAAAGAAGGTTGTGCATACCAACTTATTCTACACATGAGTTGTTGGTTAAGGAAGCTCATAGTGGTGGATTATTTAATCATTTTAGAAAGACCAAACTGTTGAAAGAAAATTTTTAATGGCTTAGTTTAGCTAAGGATGTCCATAAGGTGGTTAGAAGCTATGAAGTGTATAAACAAGCAAAAGGGAAGAGAGAATAGCATGGAGAGTATATACCCTTACCTAGATTAACCTCACCTTAGGCTGACCTCAGCATAGACATTGTCCTAGGGTTGCCATAGACATCCAGAAGAAAAGATTCAATCTTTGTTATAGTGGACCATTTAAGCAAAATGACACACTTCATCCCATGCCATTAAACTAACGATGCTTTATATATTACTGCTTTATTTTTGTAGGAAATTGTCCGACCACATGGAGTACTGAAGACCATTGTTTCAGATTGGGATACAAAATTCTTGACTTATTTTTGGAAGACCCTTTAGAGTAAACTTAGCACTAAACTTATGTTCAATTTTAATAGCTACCCTCAAACTAATGACCAGATTAAAGTAGTGAACAAGACGCCAGGCAACCTACTTTGAGCTATTGTGGGAAAGAATTTAAGAGATTGGGATTTGTGTCTACTAGTTGTAGAGTTCATATACAATTGAACTATCCACAGTACCATTAGGAAGACTCCTTTTGAGGTCATCTATGGCTTCAAACCCACTATTCTCCTAGACCTGATCGAAACCTTCGCAGCTACTGAAAAGAGTCGCTTGAGCCTAAGAATTATAAGAGGTGCACCAATATGCAGCAAAGAAGATCGCCAAGTTCAATTAGAGATAGTAAGAGATCGATAGTTATGGTCGTCAAGCTATTTCCTCCAAGCTAAGCAACTTAGTATGGATTTAACTTAGCTGAGAAAGATTTTTGCACCTGAAATAAAGCAAGCTATCTCCATGAGCTGATGGTCCATTCAAAGTCCTAAAGAAAATCAATCACAATGCCTACCAGATTGAATTACCTAAAAGTTATGGTGTTTCCTCCACTTTCAATATATCCGACTTAATTCCCTACCAACTAGAAGATAACCCAGTATATGCTAGAACAGAGCAGTTGCAATAAACTCTTTTAGATTTGAAGACAAATCCTTTTGACCTCGAGGTAGATGAGAGGAATCAACTCCCTGGACCAATCACACACGGCTAAGCTAGAAGACTACAAGGACTCATACGGAGAATACTAGCTCTAAACCTCATTCAGGATGAAGATTCCTATCCTGATCTCAACCTTTCACATTTCTATAGACCTAAGTACTAAACTCTAATAAGGACCGATACAGTTCTTAAGTCATTGAGTAAATGTACCAACTCTCCAAGAAACTACATACTTTGCCGAGCTCATATTATGATCTAGTTAGCTCCTAAGCTGACCAGCATCAAACCCCTGTCTGAGCTAAGCTACCGAGATACCCAATCTAGAGGAGGCTAGAATATCCTTTAGTGCCAAGCTCTAACTTGAACTAGACCAAGTCAGCCCTGATTGCTGACTCTTTTTTTACCTCATCCGAATTATATTCTACCAATGCCGAGCCAACTTAAGGATTACTTCATCAAAATTAGCTACACTCTAAACCATCACCCACCATTTGACATATGTCATATAGTACATTGTTCCAAAATGATTCTTTACTTTTTCATACAGTATATTATTTACCATTTTTACTCTTTTAAGAATGCTTTAGGAATCTTTTATACATTATCCATTTTTTCTTTTCCTTATTTATTGTAACCCTTGTTGAGGTCATATAAATGCCTCACTTCCCTATACATAGACAATACATTACATTATTGATTATCAAAAGTTTTCTTTTCGAGCAATCTTAGTGTTCTTACTCACTCTCTCTTACTCTTATCTATTCCCTTTAACAAAAAATAGTAGTGAGCGACTTTATAGCTTGTTCACTTCGTTGAATAAAATATGGTTGTAATGGAATTGTAATTCACATGGAATAGAATAGAGCCATAATATGTCCGAATGTGTATTACGTTGTTTAGTTGAACATCATGGAATTACCATTACATTGTTCAATTGATAGAATTATATAAGGAATAAGTCGTGAATAAATAATAATATTACTAAAATGCCATTTTAATTAAATAATGGTAACGGACAAATTAAAAGAAAAAAGATATTGAAACTAGTAACACAAGCTCATTGAGCTATTCTAATCTCTTACTAGATTTATGGCCAAAAAAAAAAAAAATCTCTTACTAGATTATACCAAAATCTAAAATCACCAAATCAAAAACTTTGATTCAACAAATCAAGCATATATTTGCTCTAGAGACCGATTGATTTTATCACAAAATTGTAATGAACAAGTACTCTACGAATCAGAAATAAAAAATCTAGATGATATATAAGTGAATCATGATCCTCGCAAATAAAAAAAAAAAAGATTCAACTCAATCCAATTGGAAAGAACAATACGCGTACATTGAACTTTTTTATCCAAAAATTATAGATCCAACTCAACCTAAATTGAAAAAAAGATATAGTTAATTTCAACTCTTCTCATCCAAAAAGAGCTAATTTAACTCAACCCCTAAACTCTTTCTCTCTTTAGACCTAGCCAAAACCCAACTCACCTTCTCTCTGGATATAATCAACTCCTAAGCATTCAGAGATTCATAAAAGATCGAACTTTAGATTCACTCATCCAAAAATCGACAAATCGAACAAGCCTATTTTGGCTATAAGTAGGTTCACTGACTATCAATTTAACCACCAATTAAGAACAAAATATGATACCAACATGATCTTTGCCACCCAATCGATGTACAAAGACAATCGCAACACAAGTTCAATCCATCATTGTAAAGAGATAATCCACACACACACATAGAGTAAGGAAGGGATAAGCAATTGTCGAAGAAGATGAAGGCTAAGGTTTGTTGGACATAGAAAAGGGTTAGATGATGATTTGATCTGTACATAATTATGGGTAATTTCCTGTCATTTTCAAAAGTGGATAAGGGTAGTTTAGGAAAGAAGAAAAGTGACTATGCACCGAATTATGATTCTGAGTTGTAATCAAGAAATCTTAATTCTTTATTTTCATGTAATAAGTATTCCATAGAATTGCTATTACAGGGTGAAAAATGAACCGAACAGCGTAATAGCAATTCAGTAAAGAATAAAGGAGGAATGGAATGGCGATTCCATCTAAGTGAACGAGACATTAGTTTGGCATTCGTGAGTTATATCGAGTGCTTGGATTAGGCTGAATAAGATCACTTAATGTGTCATATCTGATTGCTAGTTGCTTGGATTCGCTAACCCCTTTTTATTTTCCTTTTGTCATCATCCATTGTGGTGTTTCTCCGTTTGTACGACCCTAGAGGCACATTATGGCTATGTAATCTATTTCTACTTTTTAACTTGATAAACAAGATAGTAAGCCTTGTTAACAATGGATAAAGACACCATAGATTAAATTTTACTCCTTGTATTATCATAAATGTCATTAAGGCCCATTAGAAATTGAATTAGCTCATTCTTGTAAGTTATTTCAACAAAATTTTTAATCAATTCACATCGACAATTCATTATTACACCACAAGCACATACTGGTATTGAAGAAAAACTTCATAATTCATCCTAAAGCTTTTTTAATTTGTTGTAGTACATTATAACACTCGCATTATTTTGCCTAGAAGTTATTATCTCATATTGCATTTGATACAATAAAGGTGCATTCATCAAACCAAAATGCTCAACAATATCATTCTAAAGTTCTTTAGTTGAATGTATGTACATGAAACCCTCAGATAAATCCTTCACCATATTGTTTAGAATCTAACAATGTACCATGAAATCACGATGACTCCACTTTTGTTCTTCTATTGTATTAGACTCAAGCTTAACAAAACTTCCATCAATAAACTTAACATTTGCCTTCGCATCAAGTGTTAGTCTAATTACACGATTCCAACTAGGAAAATTCAATCCATTAAATATAACATTTGTAATTTGTTTTCTAAGATTATCATATTCGAATAAGTAGAGTAGATCAGTAAAAGAAGTCTCTTGATTCATATTCATTTCAATAGTTTATTGAAACCAAAGAAACAAGCTTTAATTAAAGAAATGAAAAGTCACAACATTAAACCAGTAGTGATAGGAATCAATCCACAATGATCTCTAAGTCAAGGCCAACCTGTCCTAAGCCAACATCGACTTACTAGAAGCCGAAGCCGACCTATCTTAACACGAGGCCAAATTGTTCAAAGCCAAGGCTGAGCTACTACTAGAAGACCAAGAGGAAGAAAAAGAGCTACTCGGCCTCAAGTTTGTGGTCTGTCAAGAAGTTGAGACACCATATTGCTAATCACTCAAGGCTAAAGAACAGCTGGCACAGCACAGGAGAGTTCATGCCAAGCAATCCACGAATATAGCAACTGTGGCCCGACCTCACTGGGAGCTCGACCAAGCACAACAAGACTTCTAAACATCCCACCCCTACTCGGACACCTAACTGCCAATAGGCCCCTGCTCATGTCCACAAACAACTCAAATGACTGCATGCTGACTACTCTGTTAAGTGCACAGTTTTGTATACTTTGAAAATATTTTCCTTGTTTTGATTATGGGCCATTCTTTAGGGTTTAAGGCCTTGTATATTATTTACAGTTTTGTCGCTAGGGCTTTAGGACTTGCTATAAATAGTAACATTTGTAATTATCAAGAGAGATAAACAGCGAAGAATATTCATACAATGAATTTACACTTGAACGTTCTTTTTGGAAGTAAGGACATTCTTAAGCCCTTTGAGTTAGCATTTCAGATTATTGAGTGTGCTATACTCTTTAATCCCTCATGTTCTTATCAATCTAGCCTTTAAGATTGTAGCAAACCCTTTATTTGAGTGAGTTAGCAAGTCACCTCTAATCTCTTATTTGAAACATGAGTGACATTTAGTATTTGTAAGTTATATCGAACCCTATTTTGAGCTCAACCCTTGATTCTGTTTGTGCCTTGGTGTGTAATATCCACACACATTCATAGTCAAAACCCCATTCTCACTTCCCGTTCCTTATTCCCATTCAAACCCCATTGGCATTAGAGACCGCTGCGTAGATTACGCATCAAGTAGACTAACTAATTTTTGATACTATATCTAAGTTACGAACATAAATCATATCTAAAGAACTAACATTATGGAGAAGATGATGAGTATCTCGAGAAGAAGAGAGGCATGATGAACAAAGGAATAACGATTTGCTATTGTAGTACTGTAAACAAACGATGAAAGAATGATTTCACCAACTAACTAACTATATCTTACAACAATATATATATATGTATAGAAATGAGGAACATGTAATAAGTATATGCATAATATAATCACACTAAGTATCTATTCAATAATATGAGAATAAGGAATTTTGAAATGAGTTTTAATATTCCAACCTTTTATTGTTCTATCTTTTAGTGCTTCCAAGTATCATGATAGATGTGCATTTAATGTTGAAAATTCTTATGCATGGTCTTCAAGACAATGTGGTACTTATTGTAGTAATGACAATGTTACTTGAAACTTGAAATATTGATGAACTAATGTTAGATTAAGATTTGAATATGAAAGTGTAGTTCTAATTATGATGAATAAAGGAAGAATAATGTCAAGATCATAACGTTTATTATTGGAGTTTTTTTTTTTTTTGGGTAAATGGTTACCAATCATGACCAAAGTGGTAGAGTCTTATCAGTAGGATAGGATTTTAAATCCTACTTTGGTGGGTAATTCTCCTATAACCCAATGATTGCTCACCCTCATAGTAAAGTGGAGCCCTTCTCCTTAAGCTTAATACATGAATGTTTAAGGCTCAAATTAGTTATTAAAGTACTATAGTCAACTAGACCCCTTTAAGTGTCTTATAGCTATGCTTTAGAATCAATCTAAACTCTAATTGTATTCTCTTAGGTACTTGATGTCTCGTTATTTTCAATAAGGTTACTATAATAGTTTAGCCTAATAAATCTTTGTGTAACATGTTTTATGGGCTATGCTTCTGACCTATAAAGTAAAAATGGATTTAATCACGATCGACCTTAATTTATTTATTAATAATTTAGGATAAGTAGATCAGGTACCATATATATAGGGCTAACTATGTTCACATATTTGAAAAGATGAGGCTTATAATTTAGACTGTAAGGCCTCATATCTAGATAAGTAAAAGGTTAATATGATTAATCTATGTTTAGTTTTATCATGCCCCAAACTAGAGAGTTGTAATAACCCCGTCGTGTAAATCAACCTACGCTAAAAGCTAGCCACCTTAGCTACTAACGTAGATATAGCCTACATAAGGCGTTCACCAGTCCTTTACTTAGAAGTGACCTATTCAGTACCCAATAAGAATCAACCTGTGATATAACTTTCTAAAATAGCTATTGAATTTTTATTTTATATCTTAAATTCTAAGGAAATCAAGTTTTATGAACTTTATAAAGGATAAAACCTTGAATTTACTAAAATTTCAAGGGTTACGTTATTACGAAAAGATATAATATATACGAAAAAATTTATTAAAAACCACAAGGTTATAGAGCATAGAATAAATCTCATTAGCTGAAAACTAGGAGTCACCTAAGTCGACCCTATTAGTTTTCCTAAAAGTTATTACAATCGATAAACTAAATAGAAATCTAATCAGGTAATTTTGAATCTTACTCTCTAACCCTATTTTCTAGTCTTCTAGAACTTGAAATAGTATTGTTCAATCTACTAAGGAAACCTGCAAAACAGCTATAGGAAAATAAGCGATAATTTACTTAGTAAGTGGGATAGAGACAATAACGCATATTTGATGTAAAGCAACCAAGGTTTTCAAGTAAGTTTAATTAGATGCAATACATTTTCAACCAAATGCCATCGCATGACATTGACCGATTGTCGTGAGATCAGAGAAATTATGCCCGCTCTAATTCGGGTTTTGAAAGCAAATTTGGTTACCAAACCGAGGCTTATACAATGAAAAATACTCTCCACCCAAGACTATATTCAAACCATAAACCATAACCTGGCCACGACCTCTTCTCTTATCAGTTAGTTTGACTCAAGGTGGGGAAAAGACTATTTCTACTATCCTCAATGAAGGGTTGAGTTTGGCCCACACTTTCTAATCATTTTCCTATAGTAGGTTGCGATACAGGTCTGGTTAGTAGTTAAGCCGAGTTTATGTTAGATTGCTTTTGAGGTGATTGAGTAAATTCAAACAGTTCAAAGCATATAATATCATAAAACAATCAATACATCAATCTAGCACTCAAATAACACAATAGTATTCAAACACACATACTGCATGAGCACAGGCAACTAACTTACAACCGCAAACAAGACATATATTAAGGTCTTTAAGTATTCTTAAACAATACTTTAAAGTTCAGTAAAACACTAATCCTACTTACCTAGATTTTGATGCTCATTCTCCTCATGTGTTGTTTTCATCTTCATTTATTATCCCTAAAATTAATGTAACATCTTTAGTTTTTATAATAAATATAGTATATGAGTTTAGTTTGACATTTAAATGTGTTCCTTATTTATGTTAGGTGAGTTTTCTAAGATGTTTATTAAATATTAGTTAAATAAATGCATTCTGACCAAGGTTCTAACTAGGTACAGATTGCTACCTAGTAGTTTTTTATCCAAGTTCTGACTTTAGTAAATTCTTAGAAAGTATAATCATGCGAGTTTCTGATCTATTCTCTGACTCCTAATGATCCAATATTCAGTACCAACCTCTTTAGACTTCCAGTTACTCTTATATTTTGCATCTTCCATCGAACTACCTTTTGACTGAGGTTCTAACTTAGGTTATGACTCAGCCTTATGGTAAGCTATTGTCTAAGTGGCTTCTGACTCATGTTCTAACTCTGATAAAGGTATGGAGTTCATATACATGTTACTAGTTGATCTACTGTCGAACTCTTAGTGTGGTCAAGGATATCTAATACCAAACAATATTTTGACCCAATTTTTGACGAAGTTTTCGACCCTCAATCCAAAGTTAGATTCTTATTTAGAAAATTCTCAACTTACATCTTGTCTCAATAAATAGGGTAAAGTCCAAATATAAGCCACTTTTTGGTGGAAATTCTATTTTCCTAGTGTAGTCAACGTATTCTCACCAAATCACATTTTGACTTACTTTCTGACATAATATATAACCCTATTGTTACTAGTGCATCTAACTACTTCATATAAAATTCAACTTACCCTAAGTTCTAAAGTCTTAATAAACCTGAAAATGTAGAAAACAACAATTTAGTACTACCATCATATATACACTTTTCTCTTACATCTTCACTTAATATAACTCATCGGAACTTTTGTAATTAAAATCCTAAACCATGAAATACCCACCTAAAATTGAAAATAAACGTCTTAAAGCTCCTATTCACTTACTTATAGTTACTGCATGTTGGCCAATATAGATTAAAGCGTGATTTTATAAAAACCCAACTTAGCTCTTTTAGAAAAACTCACTTCCAGCGTACTGTTTTGTGAAAAACAATTTTTTCCCAAAATCTGACTACCAAACTTTGAAAATCTAACCACATAGCATGAAAGTTTAGCATCTTAAGAGAATAACCTCAAAATTTCAAGTCGAAACTATATGGATTGATCTTTCAAAAATTAAATTGAAAATTGTTGCACGAGATGTTTTTCTTAAGGACATCTACACTTAAAATTTTGAAAATCTAATTGAAGAGTTGAGTTCCTCATACAAAAATAATTAGGAAAACTAAATTTTAAAATTTTTGGTAATCATTTGCTATTTTTTCCTCAATTTTAGTTAAAATCAAGAATTGTAGCAACTCACCGAAAGTTCGAGGTCCAGCTACCATAGGGAGGAGCAAGGTTGTTGGCCAACTGTGGCATGGCCCATTCCTTCAAGCACCACCCTCCTTCTACATCTAAATTGTGAAAATCTTCGAGAACTCCATGATCTCTTATTTTACCCCTTTATTTTTCTAATTTTCCTTTCTCACTTCCTCTTTCAAGCCCTCTCTCCCAAGATTTTTCTCAAGTTCCAAATGAGTAAAAGTTTCATCCAAAAGTGCAAGATACATTTTATATAATCTCAAGAGGTGTTTTTTTTTTTATTTATATTTATCCTTCATCAACATGTGTTTGTAAAATATTGTATGTGTCTAAAAGTTAAGTTTTCACAATTCTTTATACACTCCTCCCTTTGCCATACACAACAGCATGTGTCCTTGCTTGTTTGGAAATTCTTTATAATTTTTCACATATTTACTTAATGAATTTTACCCAATTTCAGGTATTTTTGATAAATACGAGTACATATATTTATGTATTAATTATATCTGATGTATATACATGTCCTTCATATATTATTTTATGTATATATTAATTATATTACTCCTATAATTTATCTCTAAATATTTGCTAATTTTTGAGACCTGATTCGTGTATTGCCGATAATATAATAATATAATAAATTACAACCATTTCAGTTATATTTTTAATATTTTATTATATTTTCAAATTTCGAGCCTACAAAAAGTCCTTAACTAATATTACGAAACTGCTTTTAAGTTTCTAATCTAATTGAGTTACCTTTCCAAATATCTTAATTCGACTATCAAACTTAGTTGCACTAGCAGGAGTCTCGCAAGTTCAATTCAAAAAATTAAGATAAAAGTTGTGAATAGGATGCAATCGTAATAAGGGATGTGGTATAAGGGTAATTTACTAAATTATCAAGGGTCTGTTTTGCAGAAAGAGAAGTCAGTATGCGGTAACTCAACTCTTGAGCTCTTGGACTCACATTATTTGTGTTTGTTACTTGACTTAAAAATAAGATGAAGAAATAGGAGCTATTTATGTTGGTTGTTACTGATAATGTGCAATTTTACATGTTATTCTCAACTTAAATGCTATACCTGTGTATATTTTTATATGATTTTACAATGGAAAATTAAGTAAAAGTGATAAAATACGGGCCCAACAAGTCAAATGCACATATTTAGAAAGATTCGAAGTTTGGATTACAGGGATTATATGTTATTTACATGTTTGTACACCGATTAGATACTATTTTACAGTAAATTTCTGTAACGTAATAAAAAATGTACATATATTTTTATATGTTTGTATGTATATGTATGTGGATTGCCTAAATGAGCTCCGATGGTCCAAGTAAACGTCTCAGCCTTCAACATGATTGAAAAATACTTCTTGGTTGGTGAGTGAATTGATGGTTGGACGAAAGGAAAATTAAATACACAACACCAATATCCGTGAGAAATGGGTTACGGTTAAAATGAAAATAGGGATGGGTGGACTTCCAATTTTCTTACTTAGTGGAAACACTCACACTTTAATTTTCGTATATATATATATATATATTTTTTTTTTTCCTTTGTGAGTAACAAGAAGAGAGTAAGTTTTTAGGATTTTACTTTTGAATTTTTCTTTTTCTTTTTTCTTTTTTTTTTTCCCCATTAGAAGAGTACGTCTGGAGCGATATATATTCCCTATTCCTGGACGAAATAAAGTGAGAGAAGGAATTTCATAATGCTTTCTCGTTTTATTGTAAGAAAAGAAGGCCGGTATCTTCTTCTTTGTTACAAGGATAGCAACTTCACTTTTCTTTTTTCATTTCCACTGCAAGGAGCTCATTTTGTTGCCATCGTACTTTAATTTTCTTGCGCATAATAGAACAAATAGGGACCACAATTCATATATCTAAGAAGCTTTCCATCTTCATTTCATCTTTTTTATTTCTTTTAGCTAGTGTGAAAATTAGCTTTTTTAATTGAATTTCAATCCAGGAGCAAGCAAGTATACATTTTGTAAGTGGAATTGGGGGAAGAAACTCCGAGATCATTGTATTACAAGTTTTAATTCTAAAAATGACTTCTAAAGGGTAGTTCTAATCTGTAATGCACCTATACATATCTAAATAAATTTTATCGTATTATATGTATTTTATGTAATTAAACTATATTTTATATAATTTGTCAGTATAACTCAATAATATGAGTATTATCTAACCCTAATATGTACATAACATATTCTAGTCGTGTAATTATCATTAAATATTTTAAAATTTTACTTTTTATCAAATCTGACCAGCATGCATATAAATAGTTTTTATTTTATTATTTATCATATTTTAGTCTATTATTACTAAAAATACGTCCTGATTCTTAATTTAAGCTATTTTACTACGTAAATTTATAATAAATAGCTTGGGTCATAAAATAATTCCCTAAAAATTCCTATGGACTCCTAAAAATATGGGGGATTCAATCATCACTTGGTTTCATGCTATTAATTTATTGCTTATGTACTCAAAATTACAATTTTACCCCTAAATTATATTTAATTACCCAAATATTATCCTTTTTCCACAAAATTATTTCCAACATATCCTAACATTATTATAATTCACTAGAAGTTGGCACAGGTCAATTTCATTAATTAATTTCATAAAACATTTATTTCACATTTCCACCTTAATTTTAGTTATTTTTAGGGCTAAAAATACAATAAATAATAAAAATACTTAAATAAAAAATTTGAATACATAGAAATTATCTATATATCATGTATATTCTACACAAAAATTTTGAGCTAAAAACAATATCATTTGATACATTTATTTTGAAAATCAAAATTCAGGTGAATAGTAACTTTCCTAAGCAAGTTTTATAAAATATACAAAATTTTACAAAAATAAAAAATCACATGAAAGTATATTTAAAATAATATAAATATAAATTTTTTCAAAATTTTCTAGGTGGATTTATTATATTTTAAGAATAAATGAAAAACATGGTAAAAATTTAACCTGTCTGTTTGTAGGAGCTTCGGTAGCCATAGGGTAGTGGCTGCTTGTTGGAAGGTTAAGGCATTAAGGTCCCCTGCGGTGGTAGAAGGGCTTCACTGTAGATTATGGGAGGCTAAGGAATTGGAGTAGAACATGCTGTGCCCTGTTTTTTCATTTTTTTTTTTTTTTAATTTTTATCAATTCCAAATTTTTTTTCCTCTTTATTTCCTAGTCTTAACTTTGTTAAAACTATAGGGTTCTAGTAATTTGTAGTATTTATAAGGTTGAATTGATGCATAAGAATTTTTTTTTTCAATTTTCTTTTTCTTTTCATCAAGGAGGAGGTGTCTAATTATAGTCCTTTGCTCTTTTGATTCAACAATTCCACTCCATACAAGGATGCTTTGCATTTTCAACAAATTCTAGGTTGGTTGATTAAAATTTAGATAAGTTTAGGTTGATTTTTTTGTGAATTTATTAATAATATATGTTTTATGTTAATATTTGTTGCTTATTTGTTATATACATGTATATATCCCATCTATATATATCACGTGAAATGTGTATTTGTACTCATATAATTATGTTTCTACCATATCTTTTATTTTTAAAATATATTTCTTATAAATTCAACACATATTATATATAATTATGTAATTTTTGGTTAATTTACATGTATAATTATTATATATACCAAGTATATTCATAAAAATATGTGTATACTTATATAGTATATCCACTATATTATTTTATTTTATAGCTTTATTAACTTATCTTTAAATTTTCATCGTATTTTGAGCTCGATTTTAGGGGTTTCAATCATTTTTATACTATATTGAATAATCATACTTTTAAGGAAAAAATTAGGATTTTAGGTCATTATTTTCGAAATCTAACTTAACTAGGTCACTTTAACTCACTTTTTTATTTTATTTGTAAAGTTTAGATTCAATTGGATATCTTTTCCCCAAATGCCTTAAATTCGGGCTCTATTGGTCTAAATGTGATTTTAGGAGCTCATATATTTAGTGCTAAGGATATTTTAGTATTTTTTTAAGGATTTTATTTGAGTCAAGATAGGTTGTTTTGTTTTAATTAGGCTTAAGTAGATAGGTTTAAATATATCTTGTTTGCACTTAAAGATAGGGCATGGCCAACAACCCATTTGATTATATACTTTGTCTTAACATTGGAGTTAGTAAGAGATCTTGGGTTCAATTCTTACATGAGGCACTTTATGCCTTTTGTTTTCAATTAGCACCAAAACACGTGTCGACCAATAATTACGCCACATGTTTAGATGAGACATATGGCGATTTTCATTTGGACTACATAGATGACGTAGCACCATCTTTTTCCCACATATGAATAGCTTAGGTTCTTTACTTTAGGACCATTTTTGACCCAATTTTCTTCATGATTTCACTAAATTAATGGTAGAATCACAAAGACTACTTGGAATAGTTTGCATCTATGTCAATTACACTTCTAAATTCAATCATTTGTGAGGTTAAATAAAGACTAAAAATCAAAAAATTAAATTGAGTCGAATTTAAGAGATTTTTGCTCAAAAACCATTAAAGCCAATCCTTCAAATTTAATTCTCTTTTGAACTTTCCTAATGAAATTGAAGCCTTAGAAGTATAAATAAGGGACTGAGAAATACATTGAGGCATCAACCTCTCATCGAAACACATATACATGCACATATTCATTACTTTCTCTCTTTACAGCGTTGTCTCTCTCTTTCTCTCTCTCTCTAAGTCTCTACGTGAGCTCGATGCAATTCGAGCTGAATTCATCTCTCCAACAGCTTCCCCATGATGTAAGTATTTGAAACCAATCCCTCTTGCCCCTAGTTGCATAGCCTCTTCTCCATGTCTTCTGCCACCAAATCTTAACCACCCTTGTTACCACCATACGAAACACACATCACTGACCCTCTTTGACTAAAATGGTGACCACGACCAAACTCAATGCCCCCTAGAACCCCTAACCCAACACTCCATTCACATCCAGTAGTTACTACACACATCATCTCATAACCACCATCGACCTCCAACTTCAAAACACCACCAAACTACCATAAAATCATGAGGCACCACTCATAGACCCTCATTTGTCAATAAGAAACTCATGAATCTCTCGTTCTCCTTTCAAAATACCCATCGGATTGAACCGTGAAGTCCTAGCTGATCAACCCCTATCTTCTTCTCTACTACCATTATGTGTGACTCAAATAGGGTCTGGATCTAACTCAGATCAACGCTTCAAACCGACCCATGAAGCTCCCTCTCCGCTTGATTCTATTCTAATCTTCCTCTATTTTCTTTTATTTTATTTCCTTTCTCTTTTCCAAGTTTACTTATTTCTTCTATTAAACAAAATAATAAATTAAAAAAAGATAACAAAAAAAGAGGTCTTTTAATATTTTCTTCTACAAAGTTTTTCAAATAAAAGCATTTCTTTTTTTTTTTTTATCTTAGTAATTTTTTTTAAAAATAATAATGATAATAAAATGTGAAAAAAAAAGAGAGATGCTTTATTCACTTAGAAAAATTATTTTCAAAAATAAAAATTTAATCAACATTTTTCAAAATTAGGGCTTCTTTTAGAATTTTTCAAAAGAATAAACACTAAAAAATTAGGACTACTTTAGAATTTTTTTAAATAAAACCAAATAGATAAAAATGTAAACCCAATCATTTAAAAAAAACAATTAAATGAACTAACACGCTAAAGGTTTTACATAATCGAACTATAGGAAGTCAGATCCTTACTAGAAAATACATAAGTACCTACGAAGCAACTTAGAATATGGAATTTTATTTTTTATTTTCCTTTTGTAAATAATTTTTGAATAAATTTAATTTTCTTTATTTGTGAATATAAAATTATTCTTTTAATTTAAATGGGAATTTTGAAAATAAATTTAAATTCGATAGGTTAAAGTATCTCGTTTAAGGTTTAATAAATTAGCCCTTGAATCTCGAGATCTCTTGTTTTCAAAAACCATTTTTAAGATTGGTTTTTCTCACAGTCTAGCATTTGAGTCAAAATCACCCAATTAATTTTAATCCAACTTTTTTTCTTGACCCTAGTTAGGTGGCAATTATAAATATATATTTTTTTAAAACTTATAAAAAAACTAGATTTTTCCTTAATTCTTAATTAATGGTTTATATTAAATGGGTATAGGGTTCAATATAAATCAAATTAAGGAAAATAATTAAAACCAAAATAATTAAGGCTCGACACAATTAAATCGAAATACATGCTCTGTGGTAGAAATTAACAACCAAACCCAACAAATACATCATAGACAAATATTACAGTCCATCAACTAATAATCCAATGTCAAAGGTTTAATTCATAATTTTAGAAAAGCACAAGAAGAAAATAATAAATTCCAAAACATAAACAAAGGGGAATAAGAAACCATAATACACTACTTTTACATATAATATTATGAGAATTTACATACTACAATAAATTTACAGTAATTGAAACGTAATTTAACTGTTTAAAAGTACGTTTCGATATGATCAAAATAATATATTATACGTAACAGTATAATTATGTATACTATTAATATTTAATAACTTAACTTATATAATAAAACTATATCTTATTATATAAGGAAAACAATAATATACTTTATATGCATATATATGTATATATATATATTTATATAATCATTTAACGACATACCTTAGATAGAATCCTAATGTTTTCATAATCTTTACGAAAACTAAATCTGGATTTTATATATATAGAATCTCCCAGTAGTCAAGGTATTGAAGACATGAGCCTTCCATAGTTAGCGTTTGGATAAGTAAGTTAGGATCATAGCCGTACCGCTTATTGAGATAGTATGTTAAAATATCTAGAAGTTTAAGAGTACTTTCTGTATGATTGTAATTAGTTATTTGTGCGCATGCCATGTGTGTAATTGGTATTCTATTGTGATAGGAGTTGAACTCCTTGGCATGTTGTTTTGCATGATTGTATCATTTTTGTATTGTATGAACTTGTCTGGTCACCCCTAATTGAAACTAATAATTATTCAACTACTAACAAAATTAGACATAAATGGCACTCATTAGGAGAAACAATTAGGAGTGTCGGACCAAATACCGACTTCCTTCGATAAAGATAGCTAAAATGGTCATTTCCCGATCCTTAGTCAAACTAGGTGATAGGTAAGGAGGTCGCGACAAGGGTAGAGGCCATGGTTTGAAGGTGGTCAAGAGAAGAGGGTGTTTTCCATTGCATAAAGTTAACTTTGGTCTAATTTTAGTCGTGATAAAACTCCTCAGTTTAAGTTGGAATAAATGTAATTTCTCTAACCTCACCATGGACCAAATAACATTATACAATGTTTCAAGTGATTGATTGCATTGCATTTTATCATAATTAAAAACCTTGTTTATGATTGTGTGATACTCTTTTGACTTCGTCCCACTTACTAAGCTAGTTGTACTCATATCCCCATAAACTCTTTTGCAGGTGACAAGTGAAGGTCAAAATGTTTAGATACCACCAACCCCAAGTTAGTGTATTATTGGTTGGGAAAGTAAGGAAAAGAATAATCCGCTAAATCAAGGCTTTTGATGTTTCTTTTAAGTTTTGAGAAAACTAACTGGAAATTCCCTAAGACACCCACAAGTTTCCTATCTTATTATAAATAGATTTTAAACTTGTGGCTTTTGGTAAACTCTGATTGTAAATTATAAATCTAGATGTAAAATGTTTATGTAAATACTGTTGTGTTATGAAACAACCGATTATACAAAACATGCATTTTGTAAAGATATACCACAAGTTTGATCATTCACAGTATTAGAATGGATGTTTTAAGCTGGTTAAGTCATGTATGCCTTATGTGGACTATATCTACAATAGCAGCTGTAAAGTCAGCTTCTATCTTAGGTTAGTTTACATGGCAGAATTGTCATGACTTCTCTTACTCAGGGCAGGATTGTCACGACACTATTTTTTTCAATTTTTTAATTTTTATTTTGTTTTCAATTAGGATCCTCTTATTACCTAAGGAGAAATAAAAAATAAATAAACAAAGATAAAAATAAAGTATAGGGGGCAAAAATGTAGTATCTACAACTATTCCTGTTTGTGGTGAAATTTGGGTAAAACTTTACCGCAAAGACAATAGAGACACCATTTTTGCTATAGGGGATGACCAGACAATGCTAAGATAAGCTAGCTATCCTAAATATGATCAATAGGGAATTTATAGAGGCTAGGAAAATACATAATGCTCAATGAGAAGGCTATTTGAAAGAAATGGCTACATTTCTAAAAGCGGGTTTATATCGTAATCTCTAGGCTAATTAAGATAAGAAAACCTAGTGCATTTTAAGAGTAGGCTTACACTAGGTTGGCATGCTTTAAGTGTAACCAGAATATAAAGAGAGGAAAAGAATTAGGATAGCACTCTAAGAGCATGTGATCTAAAGGTTTTAAATCAGGATAATGCTTTAAGAGTATGTGATTTGAAGGTCTTACATCAAGATAGCGCTCTGAGAGTATACGATCTAAAGGTAGGGTTGTGCTCCAACGAGCAAGCGACCTGAATTTTAACTCAAGATAGTGCTTCAAGAGCATGCAATCAAAAGATAAGGTAGCGATCTAACGAGTAAGTGACCTAGAAACTCTAACTTAAGATAGCGCTCCTAAAGCATGTAATTTGAGGGTTTTGAATCAGGATAGCACTCTTAGAGCATGCAATCCAAAGGTTTTATATCAATATAACGCTCCAAAAGCATGTAATCTGAAGGTAAGGTAGTACTTTGTAGGTTCTATCTAAGATATTGAGAAAGAGAGAGAGAGAGAGAGAGAAAAGGGGAGGAGGGAGGGGAAGGGGTAAATTGATATCTTTTGCAAAAAATGGAAACCTTGTTGATTATTTAAAATAACTTCCCTCTTAATAACTTAAATGGTGTGACAAGTAGTAGAATATTAAGTGTTTAACTTATACACAAAAATAACAACATAAGTAATAAAAGTCAAAAACTAAAGAGGATAGAGAGAAAGAAGATTAGGCGATCAATTTATAGAGCTTCGGCCTTTTACCTATTGTTCTCTTCTAGCTCTACTGTTGGGGACTCGATTCTCCTCACAGGTATTGTTCCACTAATCTAATCTTTTCAATAATAAAAAATGAATCAAAGGTTATAATGATATCCAATCGCTTCTCTATCCTATCTCACTAGCTATCCCTATGCTAAATAGAGAACTACAGAAAACTCCCTCAACTTACACTCACTCAAATACAATATCACTGAAGTTTACAGGAAAATGAGATGTTACATTCAAAGATCTCTTTACAATGTTCGCACAAAAACAATAACAATAAAATGAGAAAACTATTTTTGCTCTATTTTTCCTCAATTTCTAACTAAGTTTCTAACAGTGTTCATGAGAGAGTTTTAAATTTCAATTCTAATATTAAGAGATATCTATATGAATCTTGTGCAACTTCGATTCAAATTAATAATCCTTATGTGTAACAACTATAAAACAATTAAATCCTGATCTTGCTCTAAGAAATCTTAATTCAAAAACAAATGATCTTGTTGTTGAAGAAATATCCCATAAAAAGAGGAATTTGACCGTTTGAATTTACAAAATAAAACTCTGTTATTTGTTAATATGTGGTAAACTGAGCTTGATACTTCCTTTTGAACATTGCATGACATGCTACTTGATTTGAATTTGAAATCCAATACATTCAATATTTAGATGAACACAAATCTAATGACTAAATCCTTAGAACGAATATCTGATCATTTTTTAAAATTTGGTTTTTATTATCCAGAAGATTCAAACTTATCCTTAACATATCTTCCCGGTCAGTTCAAATAGCAACCTTATCATGAACAATTTATAGATATCCTTAAGATACTCCATACCAAACAAGTAGTTTTCGAACATAACTTTATCTAAGATAACTTGCCATCAAAGTTAAATTTTGTTGGAACCTTATATACTTCAAAGAAGGAACAAGTTAATTCATATTTTATTGCCCATAACGTATTTGATTTATTCTTGGTAAAGTGCTGTTCACAATGCTTTTGTAGAATTGCATAATCGGATTCTTGATAATACTTTAGACTAAATTTCCTAAAGATCCCTAAGGACTTAATCTAACTCAATAGAATGGAATTGAGCAATTTATCCAAATATGCCCAATAAAGTGAAGCTAGGTCTTTTACATATTTATACAACTTAACTTGTTTGCATTTGTCAGAAAATAGCTTAGTAACAGCTTCTAATATAGACTCTGTTCACTTTCTGCATTTTAAAGTTCTTTTGCTGATACACTTTCTAGCATACATTCTGACTAGCACAATTTTTAATCTCATTTTCCTTTTCAACATGATTTTCCTCTAAAGTATCCCGTACACTCATTATAATTTTAAAGAGCATTTTTTTTTTGTTATCATCAAAATACGTAAAGAGAAAACTCAACATTCTCCCCCTTTTTGATGATAACAAAACACCATTAAAAACAAAAACTTTCAACACATACCATTAATCAAATCATAATCATCAAACAAATCATAAACACAAATTCTAGATTTTAATTCTTGATTGTTTGATTTTAAACTTTGTGATTTTAATGTTTTTGTGTCTTACTACTCCCCCTTTTTGTTATCATCTTAAAGATGTTTCACCCCCTAAAAATAAGACACATAGATACATGATATGAATAGGATAAAGAAAAACTAGAAATTCATTGATTTAAACTGACAAAGGCAAATGACATCGAAATGACCAAAGTTCATATCTAAACATTTGGAGTAACATAACCTAACATTCTGATACCTAACATCAAAACTAAGAAACTAAAATTAACTAAACATGAAAGAGAAAAGAACAGACTTGTTTGGACAGAACAAGTCATTGACATGACTACAAGGAACATGAAACACAACAGGATGGATTACTTCTTCTTCAATGGTGTTGTTGTTTTACGAGTTGTAGTCTTGGTTCTTTTATACTTCTTAGTAAGACTTTCTTGAGTTGCTGTTGAAGTAGGAACAGGTTCAATAGGAATTGTTGTTACAGGAATGGTGGTAGGTACATAAGGTACCATTGCAAGAGAAGAAACTCGAGCTATCTCATATGTGTGCTCAAGCACAATAGGATGCTCTTTTAGAATCGATTGTTTAGTAAGATCGATAGGAGTTGGATTAGATTCAGGATTTTGTTGGATCGAAGTTGGTTAGACCGAAGGTGAAGATGAGAATTGGACAGGAGTTGTTTGAGCAAGAGTTGGTGACTTTTTAGGTAAGAGTTGAACATTAGGAAGTGGGTCTTTATCAATGGGTTTAGAGCAAGTCTCTTCTTGAGACTTTTGTTCACTAAGCCTTTCTTTTATGATCTTGGTAATAAGGATCTCCAAATCTAGCTTATTTATACCTAGAGGATTAGAAGATGTTTGGCTTCAATTAACCTCACCAAGTTCTAAGTCACTTTCTAACTCAGTTCTCGATCCTATTCTAGCTTTTGTTTTTCTAATCTGGAGATCTCCCCCTATCATTGGCATGTAGTCCTTCTTTTGCTTCTTCTTAGGTTTCTCAGGCTATTTACGCTTTCCTTTTAGATCCTCCTTCACAGTTTTTGACTTACTTTTTGAGAGATCAAAGTCATCAAATCTAGCTCCTCTAACTTCTATCTCCCCCTCAACTCCATATATAGAAAAATCTAAAGTCCTTATCTAGTTGTAAGGATGAATATAGTGAGCCGTGTCTTTAGTAAACCAGAGCTTCTTCTTGACAAAGGTTCCCATGTGCTTAAAAACAAGCTCACCAATCTTCTTACTTAAGATTGGCATCTTTGATACTTTTGGAATCTTTATACCTTTAAATTTCAGTAATTTCATAAGAACTATTCCATAGGGTTTACTAGCCTAATTTCTCTTCATATGCCTCAAAATCTATCAAGGAATATCTAAATCCTTCTCCAGTTTAATGCTCAACAAAATTAAAGCATCTTCAGCTAACACAATTGTGGTACTGCCCCTCTTATATAATATACAACTCATTATCAATTTATGTACCAATCTCACAACTAGCTCAAAATCAAACATGAATATATTCCTTTCATTACTTACCTTAACCCCATCATTCAACTTAAAGAATGATTCCCTTTTAGAAAAACTAACTAACTTTGTATCATCTCTCACATCCATTAAATCAAAGCATTTTATCAGATCTTTCCTTGTTATTTCAACTTTCTTACCCCTAATTTCTAACATTACCACATCCTTTCTATGAAAGTCCACATTTTCATAAAACTCTACAATGATTTCTCCTTGCACAACTTCATCAATGTCACATAGCTTCTTACATCCTAGTAAATCTACTATCTTATCATAGTATAAACTATTCCTAAAAAAATGGAAAATTGAAATAATTTGATTGAACAGGTTTACCTTTGATCTTCTTAACAATTGTTTGACTTTCTTTCTAATTGTCATCAAACTCCTCTAGAGACTTTCTCTTTTGACTGCGAGAAGGTTTCTTTTTAGGCTTCTTAGAAGAAACTTCAAAGTTAAAACTTTTCATTGCCTTTATTACTGATTTTCTCCTTTAAGAAACTTTTCTCTTTTTTTCTTCCTTAGGGTTCTTCTTTTGTTCTTCCTCAAAAACTTCAGCTCCTATGGCTATACTCTCTAAACTACTACTTTTTTCTTCCACATTCTCCATATCTTGATCCAAGATAAGATCTTGATTGAGATTCAAATTAGGGATTATATTAAAGTTAGAGCTAAGTTTTGGATTAGACTCGGGGGTAGTATTAGTTGGGTCAATGTGACCCATTTCAGTGGAGTCAAAGGGTTCCTTAACAAGATTCATGGTGATTTTTGGTGATTTCTTCTTAGACTTCAAAAAGTTTGTTTAATGTTGAGTAGACTTCCTAAGTTGCATGGCTGATAGAAGATGAAGCGAGAATTTAAAGAAAGAGAAAATGGGTACGTATTAGAAAAGATCATGGAAAGAAATTAGCCATCTATAGAACGTGCTTTAATTTTCTTGAGTACACAAAAGGAATGTGCTTTTAATAAGCATGATCACAGTTAAAAAATAATCATGCTTCTAGTTACACTTGAGAAGTTACGAAAAACAACAATACAAAAGAGAGAAAAGATATCTTAAGATTACTTTATTAGTTAATATTTTACATCTTGTTAGATTTCAGTATAATTAAAGAATATTTTACAACCTAAATTTAAATAGATCAAAAAAGTGCATTAAAAAATTTTATTTAATTATCTAACAGAAAGGATTACACACCCCTATCTCATTTTTAATATATTCAAAAGGAATCTTTTAGAGGGGTTTTGTGAATATATCTGCTAACTGATTCTCAATTGGTACAAATTCTACCGTGATATCCCCATTACTCGTGCAATCTCTTATAAAATGATGTCTTATCTCAATATGTTTAGATCATAAATGATGAACTAGATTTTTTGTCAAGTTTATGGTATTAGTATTATCACACTTAATCGGAATATTTTTATAAGACAACCCATAATCTAACAATTATTATTTTAGCCATAAAATTTGAGCACAGCGATTACCAATAGAAACATACTCTGCTTCTATTGTAGAGAGAGTAACAAAATTTTATTTCTTAAAAGACTAAGAAACTAATTTATCCCCTAAAAACTAACATATACCGGAAGTACTCTTTCGATCCATTTTATAGCTTACATAATTAGCATTTGAAATCTGATCAAATCAAAATTATGATTTTTAGGATATTAGATTCCTAATTTTGCGATACTGTAGATATACTTAAAAAAAATTTTACAATAGATAGGTATGTTTATTTTAGATCACTTTAGAACCTTGCACATATACACACAATGAATAAAATATCAAGATAACAAGCAGTAAGATATAACAAAGAACCAATCAAGCTACGGTATAGTTTCTCATTTACTTTCTTACCATAACTTGGTTGATATACTCATTAAAGTTGATGATCCTTTGGAATTTTCAAATCTGAATTTCTTCAAAATTTGTTTGGTATATTTTTCTTGATGAACAAATATACCATATTTAATCTGCTTGATTTGAAGTCCTAAGAAGAAATTCAGTTCTCTCATGAGTGACTTCTTAAATTCTACTTACATAAGCTTAGAAAATTCTTGACAAAAACTTTCATTAGTAGAACCAAATACTATGTTATCCACGTATATTTGCACAATTAAAATGTCATGATCATAATATTTCAAGAATAAAGTTATATCAACTTTACCTCTTCAAAAGCCATTTCTTAATAAGAATTCACTCAATCTTTCGTACCAAGCATGCGATGCTTATTTCAAACCATATAATGCCTTTTTGAGCTTATAGACATAATTAGTCTTAAATGGATCTTCAAACCCTAAAGGTTGCTCAATATACACTTCTTATTTTATATACTCATTTAAGAAAACACTCTTTACGTTCATTTAAAACAACTTAAAATTTTTAAAACTAGCAAATGCAAGCAATAATCTTATAGCTTCTAACTTTGCTACAAGTGCATATGTTTCATCAAAATCTATTCCTTTCTCTTGTAAGTATCCTTTAGCTACTAATCTAGCTTTATTTCTTACAATTTTTTCATTTTCATCCAACTTATTCTTAAACACCCACTTAATACCAATTATGGATTTATCTTTTAAGTCTAGGTTCTAAGTTCCACACTTAATTCCTCTAAAACTAGTTAAGTTCATCTTGCATGGCATTAATCAAATTACTATCATTTAAAGCTTCATCCATAGAATTAGGTCCATCCTCATAAAGCAATGCAAAATGATTTTTTATATTCTAAAGACTAGATCTAGTTCTAACACTAGAACAAACATTACCAATTACCTGATTAAGAGGATGATGTGGTTTAAATCTCAAAGTAAAGGGAGGTGTATATAAACCTTCAGAACTTTCTAAGTTACTTTCCGATGGACTTTCTAATTGTGGTTATGATTTACCAACATCATCAAATCTAATGTAAATCCTTGTTGAAGTACCCAAATTCCTTTCTGGCTTGTTGGCAATATTTGCAATAAAAAGATTTTCAGAAGCACTTTCTGACTGAGGTTCTAACACTCCTTCACCACTTTGTTGATTTTAATCTTTCTTAGGAATCATGGGTGCTTCATCATTAGAATCCTCTTTTCCTATTTCTTCAATAAGTCTGGTGTTAATGGATTCTTCAACCACTTTAGATACCTTATAGTATACTCAAAAGGCTTTAGAATTCAATGAGTATCCTAAAATATTGCTTCATCTGCTCGTTCCTCAAATTTCCCTAAAGTTTTACTTGTTTTCTTCATAAAATGCTTACATCTAAACACATGAAAGTATAAAATAGTGGTTTTCCTACCTTTAAATTTTTCATATAATGTCTTGTTTGTCAAGGGTCTTATGTAGACATGATTAATAATATAATAAGCAATAGATGCAGCTTTAGCCCAAAAATACTCAATTATATTACTTTCATTGAACATGGTTCTTGTCATTTCTTTAACAGTCCTATTTTTACGCTCTATTACCCCATTTTGTAGTGGTATGTACGGAGTAGAGAAATTATGAGTTATGCCATTATTCTCATAAAATGCTATGAAATCAATATTATCAAATTGTTTTCCATAATCTATCCTAAGACTGATTATAAATACTCCTTTTTCATTCTAAAAATGTCTAGCAAATACTTCAAAACCTTTAAATGCATTACTTTTATAACGAAGAAATAGAATTTAAGAATATCTAGAAAAGTCATCAACAACCACTAAACCATACTTATTTCCACCTAGTAGGACCAAACCAATCCACATGTAACAATTCTAAAAGTCTTTTAGTGGAGATGACATTCTTATTCTTATGAGAAAATGAAATCATCTTATTTTTCATTCAAGTAGCACAATGAATGTCGTCTTGAAATCTTAGCTTTGGTAAACCATTTACTAAATTCTTTCTAGATAGTTTTTCCATCTGATAAAAGTTCACATGTCCCAATTTTTTATGCCATAGAGTGATATTATCATGTACAAACAAGAAACAACTTTATGAATCAATTTCTGCAGGCTTGACAAAATAAATGTTTTTTTTAGCTTAGGTCTATTTTTATCAAAATCAATGCATCTATTATCTTTAAAAGTTATCTTGTATTCTTTATCACAAAGTTGGCTTATACTTAATAAATTATGTTTTAACCTTTTTAAAAGAGACACATTTTCAATTATATGGGGAAGAAAACCAATCGTACCTGTTGCAACCATCTTACCTCTACCATTATCTCCAAATTTAACATAGCTATCTTCTTTCCAAACTAAGTCTGTGAACAACGAAGCATCACCCATCATGTACCTCGAACAGCCACTATCGAAGTACCATGTTCCTTTCATTTTGGCTTTATGTTCTTGCATACATCATAAACGAACCAACTCTATTTACAAACTTAGCAGAACTTGGGTCCTTTAAAATTCAAGCTCATACTTTGATTTTTCACTTGATAATTGCTAAGCTTGGAATTTCTATAAAAGCAATATTTTTCAATATGTCCGAGCTTGTTACAAAAGAAGCAAGCATAGGGTTTTTTAGTTTTATACCTATTGCTTCCAATACTCCTTGAACTTGGAGTTTGATACTTTCTGACATACTTTCTGATCGAGTTTCCAAAGTATCTATTTACTTGTGCAAACTTTTTGTTCTAATTAGAAGATTTTTTGCTTGTCTTTCTGATCTTCTCAACGGCCTTGCCTTTTTTCTTTATTATCAATTATTTCTTTATCATGTGCATCATTTGGTCTTCCAAACACTATCTCTCTTTCAGAATGTGAAGATTCACCATTTTCAAATCCTAATCCAGTTTTAAATTAATTAACACATTGACATGAAATGAGCAACTGGAGTTTCTTATCGCTTTTATCAAATTTCTTGAAAGTATTTTTTATTGAACTAAACAAAACATCAACTCATCCTTTCAAGCCTTTTATTTCTTCTTTTAATATCAAATTCTCATTTACTATGGCTTCCCTAGCAACGTGTAACCCTTCAACATCATTTTTTAAGGTGCCATTCTCATCTGCTAACAATTTATTCGTTCGAATGAGAGCAACTTTTTCTTCTTTCAATAACTTGTTTTCATTGTCAATTCTTGTGTTCTTATCATTAGCCTTAACAAGAGCTTTAAGTAATTTATTTATCTCGGTACATATATCTTCTAGAATTTCATCATCGGATTCGAAGCTTACCTCAAAAAGAGCCATCAAACATAAGTTTGCTTCCTTAATTCCATCATCTATACTTTCTGCCTCAGTTTCTGACTCGTCTAAGTCACTACATGTAGCCATTAGCAATTTGCGCTTTTTCTTGTATTTATCCATTTTCTTGATCAACATTGGACAGTCATACTTGATATGTCCAGGTTTCTTGCATTCACAACACACGATCTCCTTCTTTTCTTTAACTTTCTTTTCTTCTTTCTCTTTATAACCTTTTCCTCCATCACTCTTGTTTTTATTAGAAGAAAACTTTTTCAAATTATAGACTTTCTTACCTTTCTTTTTAAGTAGATGGTTCAGACACGTAGCTAGCATTGATACATCTTCTTCCTCGTCTCAAGAAGATCTGTCACTTTTTGAAACTACTTCAACATCCCTTGCTTTGAAGGTTACAAACTTTCTGTTCGGATCTTCTAACACACTTTCTATCTTGAGGAATTCAACTTCATATGCCATTAGCTTACTGTATAGTTGACTTAAACTAAGCCTTGTCATATCACATGCTTCCTCAATAGCTATCTTCTTTGCATTCCAAACCTTAGGAAGAATTCTTAGCATTTTCCTAACTAGATCCAATCACTTATCCTTTTTCCAAGAGATGATAGTTCGTTAGTGATAGTAGTAAAACACTAAGTGAATCTTTTATGTCTTCACTAGGAAGGATATAAAATGTTTCATATTGTTGCATCAAAGTATTAATCCTTGTCTCTTTAATGGTTCCCGTCCCTTCATAAGTCTAAAGCAACATATCCTAGATTTCCTTAACTGTACTACAAAAAGATATTACATAGAACTTAGAAGGTGCAATAATAAAAAGAAGTAAGTTCTTAGCCTTTAAGTTCAATTCAGTTTAATGATTTCATCTATTATGAGAGGTGTTTCTAAAACTTTAACATCTCCATTTGAAATAATTCACTAAGCTTAGTAGTTAGTTCCCTTAATGTACATTTCCATCCTGAATTTCTAATAAAGAAAGTTAGTACCATAAAAAAATAGAGCCCTACCAGGTTGAACAGTCAATAACCACTACTTTCTGCCATTAATATTGACTCCGTGATATTAGAGCATGGCTTTGCTACCAATTATAGGTCCTATGTAAGATATCAAGAGGGAAAGGGGGGGGTGGGGTGCAAAAAATGGAAACTTTTTCAATTGTTTAAAACAACTTCCCTCTTAATAACTCAAATGCCGACAAGTAGTAGAATATTGAGTGTTTAACTTATACACAAAAATAACAACATAAGTAATAAAAAGTCAGAAACTAAATAGGATAAAGAGAAAAAACGTCAGGCAATCAATTTATAAAGCTTTAGTCCTTTGCCTATTGCTCTCTTCCAACTTTACTGTCAGGGACCTGGTTCTCTTCACTAGTGTTGTTCCACTAGTCCAATCTTTTCACTAACAAATAATGAATAAGAAGTTATAAGGATATCCAGTCGCTTTTCTATCATATCTCACTAGCTATCCTTATGTTAAACACAAGACTACAGAGAACTCTCTAACTTTACAATCAATCAAATATAATATCACTGAAGTTGACAAGAAAATGAGATGTTACAATCAAAGATCTCTTTACAATGTTTGCACAAAAACAATAACAATAAAATGAGAAAACTATTTTTGCTCAGTTTTTGACTAAGTTTCTAACAATGTTCACAATAGAGTTTTTAATTTCAATTATAATCTTAAGAGATATCTCTATGAATCTTGTACAGCTTCGATTTAAATTGATAATCCTTATGTGTAACAACTAAAAGACGTTTAAATCCTGATCTTTCTCTAAGAAATCTTGATTAAAAAACAAATGATCTTATTGTTGATGAAATATCCCATAAAAATAAAAATTTGACCGTTTGAATTTATGAAATGAAACCATGTTATCTGTTGATATGTGGAGAACTAAGCTTGATACTTCCTTTTAAATATTGCATGATATGCTACTTGATATGAATTTGAAATCTAGTACACTTGATATTTGGATGAACACAAATATGAAACTGGTTTTGATATATCACATGAAATCCTTATCCAACCATTTGAATCTTACTCCTTTTTTACTTCGTTTGTTAAGAAAAATATTCAGCAGCTTTTTCGAAGAATTTAATGACTAAATCCTTAAACCAATATCTAACCTTATTTGAAAATCTAGTTATGATTATCCAGAAGATTCAAACTTATCCTCAACATATCTTCTTGGTCAGTTCAAACAGCAACCTTATCATGAACAATTTATAAATATCCTCAAGACACCCTATACCAAACAAGTAGTTTTCGAACATGACTTTATCCAAAATAACTTACTGTTAGAATTAAATTTTATTGGAACCTTGTATACTTTAATGAAGTAGCAAGTTAATTCATATTTTGTTATCCATAACATATTTGATTTATTCTTGCTAAAGTGTTGTCACAATGCCTTTGTAGAATTGTGTAACCGGATTCTTGATAATACTTTAGACTAAATTTCCTAAAGATCCCTAAGGACTTAATCCAACTCAATAGAATGGAATTGAGCACATTATCCAAATATGCCTAATAAAGTGAAGTTAGGTCTTCTACATACTTTTCCAACTTAACTTGTTTGGATTTTTCAGAAAATAGCTTAGTAACAACTTCTGATATGGACTCTATTCACTTTTTACACTTTTAAGTTCTTTTGCTGATACATTTTCTAACATACATCTTGACTAGCACAATTTTTAATCTCATTTTCCTTTTCAACATGATTTTCCTCTAAAGTATCCTACACACTCATTATAAATGAAGAGTAAACACAAGACATTCTAACAAGCAAGCAACCCAAAAGTACTAACTCTGTATAACACTCCTAGAGCACGTGATCCAAGGATTTTAAATCAGGATACCACTCTTAAGGCATGTGATCCAAAGATAGTATAGCACTCTAACAAGCAAGTGACCAGAAAGTTTTAAATCAGGATAGCGCTCCTAAAGTAGGTAATTTGAAGGTAAGGTAGCACTCCAACATGCAAGCAACCTGAAGGCTTTGACTTAAGATAGCACTCCTAAAGCATGCAATCCAAAGATAGGATAGTACCTTAATGAGCAAGGAACTCGAAGGTTTTAAATCACATGGACAATGCTCTAAAGAGCAAACGATCCATGGGGACCATAGACGCAGAGTTTGTGTAAACATTTTTTAAGAAGACTTCATAACTTGAAGAATGACAAATTTGTTAATTAGGAGCCATCTAAGGCGAAGCAAATGTTTGGGACAAAGTCCCTCGATACAAAAGGAACTGGATGATATCGGCCATGAGAGCAATCATGTTAAAGAGGATGACTCTAGCCACTAGGGCCAACTTAGGAGAAGAATGCTTGAATGAAGATTCTTGACTTAAAATGTTGAAAATTTGGACCAGTAGAGTGACATGGAAAAAGAAAGTTTGAAAGGACTTGAAATGCTAACCTAAAACAAGAGAAATGGAATTTATTTCAAAACCCTTTTTTTTTTAGATTCACTAATAGCTTAGATTCTTTATAGGTTCCAAAAAAGTCACATGCAAGCAATAAGCTTTTCAAATTTCTTCTTGAGGGTCTTTGCATTTTTTTAGGGGAAAATGACTTTTTAGGGCATAGCTTCTTCAAATTTCTTCTTATTCGGGAGAAGATATCTCATTAAAGATAAGTTTAGTCTAAGAGGATTTCCTCATACTTTTGACTTAAGTTCTTCTCTTTCGACTTCGATTCCAAAAATTATAATACATCTTGTAAGTGATACACTTTAATCAATTATTAAGTTTTTTTCGAACTGTAATATAACAAAGGCTTCTAGTCATAGGTTTCAAAAATGGATATTAATGAAATGGCTTTTTATGATGGAATCATTCCTCAACTTGAGTTTACAAGTCAAGAACCCTTAAGGGAAACTAAAATTATGCTTGCCCTAATTTCAACAATAGGTTTTACCAAGAATAAATTATTTCCTTTAATCAAAAGGGTCTTTGGAAAGGGTGGAATAGTAGATAAGCCATAAGCCTTGTGTCATGATTGGTTTTGAGCCACAATTTTTTTAGAGATCATGAATTCTGGAGAGAACTTTGGTATTTGTCCTGGCTTTTTCAAACTTAATCCCTTTTACTATGATTTTTGGGTCCTTTATTTGAAATGTAGGTCTTAATTTAGGAATAGGTTTTCTTTTTTATTTTCCTTTTTAAGCCATATGCTCTTGGTCCTTTCTAGCTTTAAGGTTTTGTATTTTAGACTTGATTTCTTTCTTGGACAAACTTTTCATTTTCTCATGTTTCTTCTTACCCATTTTCCTTTTCCTCATTTTTTCTTCTTTTTTGTTCTTTCTTCTTTTCTTTTTCATTGTGACTAAAGATAAAGGTGATCATTCCTATTAAACCTTAAATGGGTACCATTTTAACCTTTCGACTTTATATTTATTTTCAAAATACCCATTTAAATTAAAAGAATAATTCTGTATTCACAAATAAAGAAAATTAAATTTATTTAAAAAATCATTTATAAAGGGAAAAAAATTCTCATGTTAAGTTGCTCCATAGGTACCTACATATTCTCTAGTAAGAATATGACTTCACGTGGTTTGGTTGTGTAAAACCTTTAGCATGTTGATTCATTTTAATTTTTTAAAAATAACTCAGTTTACATTTTTATCCATTTGGTTTTATTTAAAAAATTTTAGAAAGGGTCCTAATTTTTTAGCACTTATTCTTTTGAAAATTTCTATAAAAAAATCCTAATTTTGAAAAGAGTTAATTAAATTTTTATTTTTTTTAAATAATTTTTCTAAATGAATAAAACATCTCTTCTTTTTTTTTTTACTTTTTATTATCATTATTACTTTTTTAAAAAATTTATTAAGGAAAAAAAGAAAAAAAATGCTTTTATTTGAAAAATTTTGTAGAAGAAAATATTAAAAGACCTCTTTTATGTTATCATTTTTTTTATTTTATTATTATTATTATAGAAGAAATAAGTAAACTTAGAGAAGAGAAAGGAAAATAAAATAAAACAAAATAGAGAAAGACCAAAACTAGATTGGGCAAAGAAGGAGGTTCATAAGACGGTTTAAAGCATGGATACAAGTCAAATTTGGACTCTATTAGGGTCACACATGCCTAGCATATAGATATATTTATAGTAATTATTCAAAACTTGAAATACATGATAAAAATTTAAAAAAATAAAGAAATTAAGTTTTTCTTTTTCCATATAAATTCTTAATATATAATCTAACATGTACAAAAAAAGGGAAAATAGAGTTGGAACTAAACTTTTTCGCTTTTAAAAAAAATATAAATTAAAGATAACTAAATATTTCAACTCATTTTAAGTTATTGCCGATATAAAATAAAGTATATAGTTTTCTTTATAAACCTTATTATTGGAGTTGAAACTTAGATAAAAGTTATGAACATAAAATAAGAGATTGAGAGAGAGAGAAAGAGGTAAAAAATTAGAATAGGATAGAACAAATGTTGTAATGTTTTAATAGTTGATGGCTTATAAAAAGCTAGTTGTATTTTTTTTCTTTAATTTCTTAGTTTATTCAACTCAGATATATAGAATCGGTAAACTCGATTAAAAATGTAAGTTTTTATCGAGTTTATATGTAAAATCGGTTAAAAACGTAAGTTTTTATATAAAAAAAGATTCTACACCCGAATTAACTTGGAAGAACCACCTAAAATCGTAAATTCATAGAACCACATATGTAAAATTATGATTTTAACAACTATGATGGGGAATAGAGAAGAAGAGGTCAACTAGTGCTTTATGGCTCGATCCAATGGGTATTTTGAAAAAGGAACAAGAGATTCATGAGTTTCTTATTGATAAATGGGTGTCTAGGAGCGATGCCTCATGATTTTGTGATGGTTTGGTGGTGTTTTGAAGTTAATGGCCAATTATGGTTATGAGGTGATGCGTGTGGTGGTTACTGGATGTGAATGGAGTGTTGGGTAAGAGGTTTTAGGAGGCGTTGAGTTTGGCTATGGTAACCGTTTTAGTTGAAGAAGGTTTGTGATGTGTGTTTCACATGGTGGCCGCAAGGATGGTTGGGGTTTGGTGGTGGTGGACATGAAGAAGAGGCTAGCAAATGCGGCTAAGGTTAAGAGGGATTGGTTTCAAATGCTTACATCATGGGGGAGCTATTGGAGAGATGAATTCAGCTCGAATTGCATCAAGCACCTATGGAGGCTTAGAGAGCGAAAGAGAGAGAGAGAGAGAGAGATCATGCAATAGAGAGAGAAAGCAATGAATATGTGCATGTGTGTGTGTTTCAATGAGAGCTTGATGCCTCAATGTGTTCCTCAATCCCTCATTTATACTTCTAAAACATCAATTTCACTAAGAAAGTTCAAAAACGAATTAAATTTGTAAGATTGACATTAATGGGTTTTGAGAGTAAATCTCTTCAATTCAATGTAATTTGATTCAATTTAATTGAAAATGAACATTCCCAAATCTTTGTTCTTACTTGAAATTTCCTTAGAAGTTTCGAAAATTCAATAAAAAAGCTTAAATCATGCAATTTGCAAGTCGGAGCAAATCCCGTGTATTAAGTTTTTTTTAATTTTGAATCTTCACTTTGACCTCTCAAATGATTAAATTTGGACTTGTAATTGACATAGATGCAAAATATTCTAAGTGAGCTTGATGATTTCACCAATAAATTAGTGAAATCATGAAGAAAATCAAGTCAAAAATGGTCTTAAAATGAAGACCCTAAGCTGTTCATGTGTGGGAAAAAATGGAAAGTGAAGGAAAGAAGGGGGGGAAAGGGTTGTTGACGTGGTCCCAAGATGACGCTACGTCATCTATGTAGTCTAAACAATAATTGCCACATATGTCATCCAGACACATAGCACAATAATTGGTCAACACGTATTCTGGTGCTAATTAAAAACAAAAGGCACAAAGTGGCTCATGTAAGAGCAAAACCCAAGACCTCTAACTAACTCTAATGTTGAGACAAAATGTAGAACCAAATAGGCTATTGGCTTGTGCCCTATGTTTAAGTGCAAGAAAAATATATACAAACCTATCTACCTAAGCCTGATTAAAACAAAACAACCTATCTTTACCCAAATAAATTCCTAAAAAAATACTGAAATATTATTAGCACTAAAAAACCTATTTCTATACTACATATTTATTTTTTTTTTTTCTTATTTCCAACTTTTCCTTTTGCTTTTTTTTTTTACAATTTAAAAAAAAAAATCGATTAGGACCCTCTTATTACCTAAGGAGAAAGAAAAAATAAATAAATAAAGATAAAAATTAAGTGGATGGGATAAAAATGGGGTGTCTACAAATTAGAATTAATGTAGATTATGATTGTGTTTAAAAAAGCCATTTTTAATTAGTTTCCATCATAGGCTAACTAGGAGTATAAATTGACCTAGGCATATGCATTTTGATTTGGTTAAGGATTAGGAACTTGAGAAGGATCATTAATCATCTTCTTGAAATAGAGAGGACTAATTTGGATAATCCCATTAACAGCAGATGGATGGAGGCTCTATAATGAGTGCAACTTATATATAAAGGTCCATAAACACATGGTTGAAAAATCTAGGTCCTTTCTTGCAAAAATTGTATAGACATAGGACCTTCCCTTGCATTTTTCCTATTCATAATTATTTGTGAACTGACCTGATTAAAGATTTGAAACGTGCAATACCGATTAGTATAACCACAACATAAATTGATTTTCATGATTGTATTCATTGAAAGGGTTGGATATCAACATTTATTAGATTTGTTTAATGTTAACTTTTAGACATTAAAATCAAGTCTTAACTAGTTTGCTTAGTTATAGGTGGGACTAATATCGGTGGGAGTTAAGACACCATTCCCTATGAAACAATGACCTTAACTCATTAACTATACTACTTTCAAGATTTTATATATTTGGGTAGTTTATCACTTATTAATTGAGTTTAATAAAAACAATTAGTTATAATGATTTTTTAAGTGTAAGTAACGATGAGTAAGTTATGTTTTTTTTTTTTTTGCACTAAAGTGTTAGAAATATTTATCATTTGTGCATTAGCGCTTTACTTGATGGGCCTTATAGCTCAATTATTTGAGATTTAGTGCTTTTACATAGATTTGGAATATGATGTTTAGATTGGAAAAGCTAGGAATACATGGAGGATTAATGTCATTTATGCAGTAGTTGAAAATATTTTGAGGCTTTAGTATATTTATATTTTTAAATGCAACTATATGGGACTATAAAGTCTTGCATACTCTTCCTAAATTATAATAATGGGCAGTAGAATTACCACATCTAAATGGTTTTATGATTTAACACTTCTTGTTGTGAAAATTACCAATATTCATCTGGCTAATGTTTTCATTCATATGCTCACTATTGCTTCGTATGTGGTGTTAGCAGTCATATGGATATTCATTACAACATGAAAAATTTGGAAGGCTTTGAATCCAAAGGTTTGACGCTAGTATTAAAGTTAGAGCTGCTCTTCAGCCATTGAGCAATGCTACTGCTTTGTCTTCTTTTCTCACATCGAGTTTTTCTAATGAAGGCAACTCTTACAATAAAGGCAAAGAAGTATTACAAATTGAATTAATCAAATCTCTAAATATTGCACGAAGACATTCATTGTAGTAGTCGTAGCCTGCCGAAATGAGAAATTTCCATATGTAAATGGAAGTGTGAAAGGGGATGAAGAGATTGGCTCATCAAGGACTTGACAGATGGATATATCGAATTACAATGAAGAAGGTTCCCAAGAAAAGCAAATTGAGTGGTCCACAGTAAAGGACAATCCAATTTTAGATCAACATGAAGGTGTGGATAGTGTGGTCACTCCAAGAAATGTATTACAAACTTATTGCATAAAACAAATGTGTTAGTTAAAGAACTATCAAAAGACTATTGAAGGAACAAGTTTATTACTGTGATTCTTAATGCCATATCTAAAGGTATCCTTGAGTATTGCCTTTCTAATATAAAGGATAAGCATATTTCTCACCATAGCTCTTCTATTTTAATATCCCAAGCCCTTTCACCCCTAACCTCTACTCTAACACCTTACCCAAATCTTACCCCTACCATTACATGCACCCAAAAGGAACAACCCTCAAATCTTCCCATATAAGCCTATTGCCTTAGCTTGTACAAGAACAAAAAGGCCCAAAAGCTAAGAATACTCCTCTTGATAATATGCCTCTAAAAGAAGAGGCCATTCATCAACTGTCCTACTCTTCTCAACCCACTCCAACTAAAGCTTCACCAATCCCGTCCCTTGTTACCAAAGATTTGCAACAAGTTTCTCTCAAGCAAGCTAGGGATATAGAGAAAATGATAGAGTCAAAGTTTCCTGAGTTAAAAGAAGGATAGAGCATGTTCCCATATTGTGAGTCAAAGGGCAAAAGGTAATCCAAAAGCACAAAAACAAAGCTAATAAATCCTATACTAGAAGAAGAACTAGGGTACAAGGAAAACTAGATTTCACAAATGAGTTAGTGGAAGTGGAAGTGTAAGTGTCAAAAGTGAATTATGCTAGTAAGATTGGCATTGGTGGTTAGTCAAATACAGCATGATGGCCTCATGTTGGAACTATCAAGGTTTATAGCAATCCTCGATAGTTAGTGAGCTTCAAAGCCTTATTAGAAGATTTAAGCCCTACCTAAATTTCCTCATAGAAACTAAGAGTAAAGAATCATCCACAAATTACATTAGAACAAGATTTAGCATCAGTAATAGGCATTGCGGTGGAAGGATGATGTGGAAGTTAAAGTGGGAGAGTTGTAATGCAAATATTATAAATTCGGTGGTGAGTAGAATAAAGTAACAAGGCTGTGTTAAAATTTCTTGGTGCTATGCTACTCAAACATTTGAAGAAAGATTAAACTTATGGAATCACCTTAAGCAAGTTTCTGCCAATATTGATGTGCCATGGATGCTAGTATAGGACTTGAATGATATTTGTTGTTGAAGAGGAGAAAAGTAATGGACAAAGCAAATTGGCTAGACAAATGAGAGAACTTAGAAATATGATTCTTATTGTAACTTGATTGATGCAAGTTTTAAGGGGCAATTGTTTACTTGGATAGGGAGAAGACAACATGGTGTGTTGATTAGAGAAAGGTTAGACAAAGTTCTTTGCAATATTAAATGGTGGGAAGATCATCCCAAAACTCAGCTTACAAATTTACTAATGCATGGTAGTGACCATTCTCCTTTGTGCATTAATCCGATGAATAATTCCCAACCATGACCTAAATACTTCCGATTAGAAAACTCATGGTTAAATCAGGGATAATGTTGTTGAGGAAGCGTGAATAGCTGTCAATCATTTGTGAACTGTGAAGGCTTAGTTTGGAAACTAAATCGTGTGTGTAATGAGCTGATCGCTTAGAGTAAGTCTAAGGTGAGTAACAACATCAAAAGAATTACAAAAATACACAATAGACTTGCGGAATTCCCAATTCAAAAGTGAACGAGACATCTAGTAATGAGGAGGACTAGCTTCATCATGAGCTAAGTTTCCTTTGCAATCAAGAAGAAATTATTAGAGCCAAAGATCTAAGATAATGTAGTCAAAGTGTAGTGACAAAAATACTAAATTTTTTCACCAAAGTATGTTGAGGAGAAGAACCAGAACCCACATTTCTTCCATTAGAAATCAAGAAGGCATGTGGTTAAATAAAGAAAAGGAGATAGATCAAGTTTTTGTTGATTATTATAAGGGAATTTTCCAAATCAAAAGATTGCAAGCTATGGACTAACTATTGAGTTGCATTAATGTAGTGGTTAGTCCGGAGATGAATGAAGCTCTTTCAAGCCCCTTGATGATATGGAAGTGAAAGTAGCAACATTTCAGCTAGGGAGCACGAAATCTCCAAGGCCATATGGGTTCCAATGAGGTACTTTTACATCTTTCTTTAATAACATTGATCTAGTTTTAATTCCTAAAATTTGTTATCCTAAAGATTTGTCACATTTTAGACCCATTAGTCTTTGCAATTTTTCTTATAAGATAATTTCTAAAGATTTAGCCAATAGATTGCATTTTTAGGAGCCATTGTTTCACCATACCAAAGTGCTTTCATCTATATTCAACCGATCCATGATAACATCATTATTGCCCTAAGATTTTTCATTATCTTAAAATTCATAAAAAAAGGCAAAGAAGATTCTTATTTCCTAAAATTTGATATGTATAGCCTATAGTAGAGTTGAATGGTCATTCTTAGAAACATTTATGAGAGCCATGGGTTTTTGTCATAAATGGTTATCTTAGGTGATGAATAATGTAAGAATTGTTTCTTATAATGTCATGGTGAATGGGACTAAAGTAGGTGTAATAGAACCAACTAAGGGGATTAGACAGTGAGATTCCTTATCTCCCTAACTTTTTCTCTTTGTGCCAATGCTCTATCCAATATGATCATTAAAGCTAAAGGAATTGGAAATATCAAGGGAATCAAATTTAAGAGAAATAGTCTTGAACTAACACATATCTTCTTTACTGATGCTGCTTTGTTCTTTTTAAAAGCTTCTAGGGGTAATATGAAAATTATGAAGTGTATTCTTAATATGTACTACTCAACTTTAGGTTAGAATGTTTAGAATGTTAACTTCCATAAGTCCTAACTTGTTTTTAGTAAATCTTCTTCTAACGTTGTGGGGTTTGAGTGTTGTAATATCTTGAACATTAATCTGGATAATTATCCAGGTAATTACTTAAGTTTCCCTACATCTTGGAGTAGATCCAAGTACAAAGCTCCTGAAGCTATTAAAGAGAAAATATCATATAAACTTTAGGGATGGAAAAGGAAGTTATTTTCTATAGGTGGAAAAGAGATGATGATTAGGGTATTGGCCTATATGATCCTAACTTATTCTATGATTATCATTTGCTTTCCTAAGAAGTGGTGTAAAGAGGTTTTAAGTATGATTGTGAATTTTTGGTGGGGGGAATCGAAAAGGGGTAAGAAGATATAGTGTAAGAGTTGGTCTAGCCTTACTAAATCCAAGAAAAAGGGAGGTTTAGGCTTTAAAGTGTTATAGACTTTCAATAAATCTCTTCTAGGGAAGCTTGTTTAGCATATTCTAAGAAAGTCAAGTTCTTTTTAAATAGCTTTTTTAAGAGTGTTTACTTTCCAAATTCTAACTTTCTAAAATCTATGAGGGGGTTATGCGTCTCGGGTGTAGCAAAATATTCAAATTTGTAAAGAGTCAATTACAAAGGATGTTCTTTGGCACATTGGCAATAGGAGTTTAGCATTTGTTTGGGACTATCCTTTTCCTTCTTTAGAGAATTTTAAGTTAGAATGGAGGCCTCTTGATGATAACTTAAAGGGTTTAAAAGTGAAGGAAATCATAGATTATAATTGTATGACTTGGAATCTCAATCCAATAAAGCATTTGTTGTCTAATAGAGAGAAGGTTACTATTAGCAAAATTTTGGTCCCTCTTCAACTTGATGAAGATAAATTGGTTTCACCAAGGACAAATTTGGAAGCTTCACGGTCAAATGTGGCTAATATAATATTCTGAATAAGCTTGAGCAAGATAATTTAAATTGTGCTTCACCTTCATTTATGGTAGATAAGAGACTGTAGAAGCTTATATGGTTTATTGATTGCACACTTAAGCATCGTCATCATCTTTGGAGAGTGTATTTGAACTCTCAAGCTACTAATTTGAATCTTTTTTGCAAGCATGCTAGACACGACCTACTTTATGCCTTCTAGGGGCTTGAAGAATCACCTGAGCATCTCTTTTTCTACTGCAACTAGGTTAAACCAATTTGGTTTGCCATTTGTAACTTCTATTCTAAAGGAAGAACGATTAATAGGACAGATGAATGGATTTGGTCTATTATATCGAATAAACAATTTCCAAAGATTGAGATGTTGGAGACCATGTCAGGAGTTGCTATCACATTCTAGAGAATATGGTGCCATCGCAATTCATGTATTTTGGATGCCCACATCCTCAATCCATATGCTATTGTGCATATTATTGAGCAGGATCAAGAGAGCCCAAACTAAAGTAAAGCAAATGGAAGATGGTGTTAATCAATAGAAAGTATCATGAGCAAATATTGATTCATTAGAAAGTACATCAAATCCCTCAACAAGAAGGCATTCTACTTATTGGTGACCACCGCAGGTTGATTTTATTAAAATTAGTTGTGATCGCTCATTCGATTCTACAAGTAACCATGTTAGAGTTGGTGTTGTATGTAGGGATTCTAAGGCTATTCTCATTAATGCATTATCAATTGCTTTGTTTGCTAATTTTGTTGATATGGTTAAAGCCCTAGCATTTCAAGAAGGTTTGCTGTTGGTGGATGAAGATCCAGGCAAAGATGGATTCTAAGGCCATTTTCGATTATATTAATAAAGGCTTCTCTTCTACATGAAGTTTGCAAAATGTTATAAAAGATATTCGTCCTTTATCTTCTTGTTTCCAAGTTTGTTCCTTCTGTTTAGTGGGTCTTAAGGCTAATTTAAGTGTTGATTAGGTATCATCTCAGGGTAAATTGGGGATAAGCTAATATTATCTGGTTTTACAATCCCCATCCCATCTTTTGTATTTACTTGTTAAAGGTAGTAAATTTGCATCCCTAAACTATCCCTATGAATTTGATTTGTGCTTGGCTGCTTTTGAACACTGCCACGACAAAGGGAAAGGAGATTAGATGCTGTGTGTCCAAATGTGGATAAATTTAGTAATTTAAGGGATAAATTAACCTATTTTTTAGGGTTCATGTTAATAATATGTATATATTTTACTCAATATATGTATTTAATGAGTATTCGTACCTTTTAGATATAATTTTGATACCATATTATTAACTTTATAAGTCAAATAATTTATTTTTAGTAATTTGTTATAACTTGAAGCCAAAGATTTGAGTTTCCGATCAATAAAGAAATTTATATTTACAATTGATATAAAGTTTTGATAAATGTTTTTTTAAGAAAAGTTGAAACTAAAACAAAGAATATTTTTGGGAAGTCCTGATCTAGCTATTCCGAAAACTTGGGACACCATGGTGTAAACTATACATAAATGTTATATCCTCTTGTGCACACCAATGATGTCCGTAACTCCCAATTATAATTAATTTAGTTCTTTTAAATTAAATCCTTTAATCAATACTTGTGTCTACCGTTTGTTAAAATATTTATCTCTAATACATATTTCATATATACCATTTGTTACAATAACATTTATCCTTACTTTTCATCAATAAATGGGTGCTTTGTCTGTACTTAAAGGAAAACGCAAGTCCTTTTTCCCTATAATTATCCTTTTGAATTAGTATTTATTTTATGCGACTAGCGTTTGTAGACATACTTCATATATACCATTTGTTACTATAACATTAATCCTTACTTTTCATCAATAGGTGGTGCTTTGTCTGTACTTAAAGGCAAACTTAAGTCCTTTTTCGTTATAATTATCCTTTTGAATCAGTATTTGTTTTATGCGAGTAGCGCTTGTGGACATACTTCATTTATATATCATTTGTTACAATAACATTTATCCTTACTTTTCATCAATAGGTGGGTGCTTTGTTAGTACTTAAAGCAAAACGTAGTTTGAATTAGTATTTGTTTTATGCAAGTAGCGCTTGTGGTGTTGTATAATAACATTTTTTAGCAGATATGATATGTCAATGATAAATATTGTCGTCATTCCAAAATAACCCGTAAAACTACAACCTCTATGAAAAATTTTTAAGAGCTAAGTTGCCTGCCTAGTACACATGTATGGCATATAAGTACTGTTCACAATTAATGATCCATACTCACTTCAATATCATCACATTCTGGTAGTTTTCTAATGAAAAACAATTATAAACCACAAATAGTTCGTGTGCCCATTGTTTTTGCACACACTTTGACTGGAAACAGAGGGAAAATTGAGCAAGTGAAGCTCTTTAGCCACATCCAGCTTTTTTCTGTAATTCGGCGGTACCGTGAAAGGGCCAATGTGTTATATGAGTCACCTTAAGAACACAAAAAGAGAGTGCTCTCATTTGCCTCTTAGCAGTTTATAAAGAAAGTAACAATATTAGTATTTAAACAATAATATATGATAATTGGTAGAAATATAACTTAAAGCTAGATGATGTCCAAGTAAAATATAAAGGAAATTTTTGTAGATTAAAGTGATCTCTCGCTTTTTTCCATTTTTTTTTTTTTTTAGATAACTTGAAATTGTAACTGAATTACAAGGGCATGTCTCTTTGAACTACCCCCAAATAACAATTTCCGAAAGATGGTCATTTATTACCATTTTTCTTTTTTTCATTGTTTCATCCAAATTATTTCATGAATGACGAGATTTCATTCGTTTCTACTTTTTCAATATTTTATCAAAAATGATTAATAGTACGAAATTGTTAGCACGAAATATTGGTACGAATTATCCGTTCAATGAACAACCCTCCAAATGTCATTTCGTAAATCTCCATAGGTGCTTGTGATAGGAATTAAATTTACTTGTCAATTTCGTGCATGATTTCGCGAGATGGTTCGTATATGTAAACATTCTCATATTTTATACGTAATTTTTTTTCTTTCTTACATTTCATGTAGCTAAACCTGGCATTGATTTAATTCAATATTCTAAATCTTCAGTGTTTTATTTTGACATTCGTGGATGCACGTTAGTTAATGTATTAGATAAAGCATGTAGTACATACATGTAATGTACATATGATGGTCCAACCTTTTATTTTCCTTGAAATCAACCGGCAATCAGATTTTAAGAAAAGGTAAGATAGTAAAATCTTGTCTGACAGCATGAGGGTTAAAATAACAACGCTCCTGTTCTTGATCTGGCTAGTGGCTACGATGTTCTTTAGATGTGTTTTTCTTAATCAGCAAGAACTTCTTTTCGAATTACTAATTATATTTATATTTATTGACTATATCTCTTGTTACATATCATAGATCTCTTAAAAACCTTGATGAGTGCATCCTCTTCCAAATAGCATATAGGCCCTGGGATTATAAGATTATTTATTACTTCGCTAGTATATGGTCTGTTTATTTATCACGGGAAAGAATGGTTACAAGAACTCTTTACCCTTTCTAGTTTTTGTTAATTGGTTCTTAAATCTTTTCAAAGGTAAATGCAATCAAATCCTAAGCAGTTCTATCAAATGCGAATTTGTACAATTATCATCTCTTCAATACTTTTAAATTTTTCAAAATGTATTATTATGTCTTGAATGATATTTATTAACAACATTTAGTATTTAAGTGTATCTTATATCCAAAAAAGAAAAGGACTTAAATATATCTTTGAAAAGGGTTAGGTTTATATTTAAAAAGAAAATTGTACTTTTCTCTTTACTTATATAATTATCGATGTTTACGATAATTTTTAAATAGCAAATGGTAATTTTGCAAAACATTGTAAAAATATTAAGTAAAACATGAAAGACTGAATCTTCCCAATACCACAAAATCCGTTAGTAGAATATATGTTTAGTTTATAAACATGGACGTTTATATTCCAAGTTTGCTTTACACCGAAAGTTGAAATTGAAACTGATAAATGAGAAAAGGTATGCTATATAACAGGATATAATCATTAAGTATATATATATATATATATATATATGTAATCTTATAACAAAGTTTAATAAAAAAACTAACCCATAAAAGGTAAAAAGCACTCTAGTGCGGGTAATGCTAAATGGGTAGTCCTCGTGCTCCCGCATGCTTAAAAATTGTGTATTTGATATACTCGTGCTTTTTACGTATCGAACCCAGCATACTCATATGTTTGTTGCCCATTTATTCTCAAGTGCCAATCTATGTGCAGCTTATTTATTTGCATGTCATTCATATGCTATCGGCATGCCATTCATGTGCCACTTACATGCTGCTGGCATCATTACAGTGTGCCTTTAAATTGGCTTGGTAGTTTGTGACATATATTTTTTTAGAGTAAAACATTTATTTGCATGTATTATATTACTAATATATATTAATATGCTAAATTAAATAAATAATCACAATAGTAAAATAAAATAAGCGAAAAAAATATTTCATTTTCTTAGGTGGTTCACACAATCATGCTTAATACCAATGAGTAATGACTGATGTAATATTTTATGTAGGAAATGAATAATTATGTATATGTAATACATATTACGTTCATAAAGTATAAATACATGTACGTATATATGAATATGTTGTGATAGCAAAGGTCCTTCCAAATGGAAAGGTTACTATGATAGTAGTGGTGGAGTCAAGTGCAACAAGTTCTTTTTACATGTTCTACACATAAACTTTGTAAATTTTGGAGAACAATGGTCATTCTCCATTCTTCGTACAATTCAACTAGTAGCCGAATAGGTAACACAAGACAGAGATAACTATAGCTTACTATAGTTAGTTTGGTAGTATAGTGATAGTAAATTAAGATAGTTATGATAGGTAGTAGTTATATAAATACTTTTCTCATTACTTTGTATGTTAAGTAAGAAAATACAAAAACTTAATACACTTCCATCATAGTAGAGTTCTTCTCTTCATGAATGAATACAAGAACATGTAGGTTCAAAATTTCCAATTGAATTTCCATAAGATATGGCTTGCTACTAGATTATTAGGTTTGCACCTAAGTCCCATGTTGTTGCATATAAGGTTTGCGCAGCAAGGGAGTGCTCTGATGTTGACATACTAGCTGCATTTGAGGTTGTGATACATGATTGCGTTGATATTATTTCATTAGATATTACAAGCTCTGCAATAGATTATTACATAGATCCAATTACAATGGGCTCATATCATGCCATAAAAAATGGAATTTTGGTAGTCTATGCTATAGGAAACTTTAGATCAACTCTCATATCAGTTTTAAATGTAGCTCCATGGATTTTAACGGTTAAAGCTAGCACAATCAGTGGAGAATTTCCCTCATACATAATGCTTGGTAATAACAAGTAATTTGAGGTTTGTCCTTTGATATCATAATTCTGCTACTGCTTATAATGTTCCATTGCTGGGTACAACAACTAAATGAATAGAATCTAGAAACCATTCCTGCACATTCATGCCTTATAGGTAAAGAATATTTTGATCGTTGTAGTTGGACTATGTTTTTCCATTACCAAATTAATCTAAGCATGTCAACTTGTATATTAACCTAAAATTTTCTAGAATAAAGTCAAATTTATATTCTTTTTTTTTTTGTTGTTGAACGAAAATGATTTTCCTCTCTACATATATTTAGGGGGCTAATCATCTAATTGTCTATCTAACTGAAATTAATTCTCTTAGAGTAAGCTTTAGCACTATGAGTTTACCAGCTACCAAGTCTTTTTCATTAGTATATTCTAAAGATGTAAAGCCCTATAATGCTTCAAAACATGATGCGTAAGATTCTCCTATTTTAATTTTTTTTTTTTTTTTTTTTGTCTTTCAATTAAGTCTCTCTAACTTCAGAATGTAGATCTTGTTGGAATGATTTTTCAAGATTGTTTATGATATTTGATTTTGATGTGGAAATGCTTTTTGATTCTCTCTTTTTAGAGAAAGGTGTCACAATGGATCTCTTGATCCCCAAAAAGGTAAAATGAAAGATCGTGTTCTACCTAATAGATGAAATTGCTATTCCAATAGTGTAGAGTTGGGTAGTCTCGAAAGCTGGCACTTGACAAACTTTCAATCTTATCCAACATCTTCAACACCAAGTGAGTACTATATTTCAATTTTAAACTTCTCAAGTACATATAGATGTAATTCTAGAGGATTTGATAATACTTTAACTTTATTTAGGTCACTGACAACCTACATTAGTAGGGCAATGGAGGTAAAGACTAGAGCTGCTTCTATCATTTCTCAATTTTCATCTATTGGTCCTAACCTAATTACTCTAGAAATTCTCAAAGTAAATCTCATATATTGACTTCATAACCAATTAATACCTTTTGTAGTATGGATAAATTTACTAATTTTATTGATTTGCAAAATGATCTATTGTTGCTTGTTGTGACGACTTCTTTAGCCAGATATTGTTGCTCCTGGAGATAATATACTAGTTGCTTATATTGAAGCAAAAGCACCTTCATTTCTGGCACAAAACCGTGGTCACACCCCATTCAACATCCTTTCTGGAACTTCAATGTCCTATCCTTACGTTGCTACTGTTGCTGGTCTTCTTAAGGCAATGTTCCAAAATTGGAGTCATGTAGCAATTAGGTCTACAATCATGATGATAGGTTAGTTGTCGTGCTTATTATTGTTTTTTACATTATTTAAACAGCTATTATTCTCTTAAGTGTTTAATTTGTGTCATGAACCTAATGTTTTGGCACAAACAAGAAATAACTTAAGATAGCCCATTACCAATGCTAGTCTTTATAAAGCAATATCTTTTGAGTATGGATCGAGACACATAGGGCCAAACCGTGTAATGGATCCAGGACTAGTGTTTGACATGACATTGAAGGATTACTTGGATTTCTTGTGAAGTCTTGGTTATAGTCCATTGCAAATGTCTATGTTCATAGATAAGTCATACAATTGTTCATTGGACCCTCTAGAACTTATCGATATCAAGTATCCATCCATCGCAATCCCCAAATTAACTAGCAGGGTAACATTAAGTTGTGTGTTAAAAAATGTGGGAAGTCCTAAAACTTATAAGGTTCGCATAAAGGCACCAGGGGGTATAATTTTGAAGGTTTAGCCTAAGAACCATAAGTTCAAAGATTTATACCAAGAAACAACGTTTAATTTTACTTTAGAGAATAGGGAAGATGAGCTTTATTTTTGTACTAATTATGTGTTTGGTGTACTAATGTGGTCTAATGGGAAACATAAAGTGAGAAGTCCTATTGTACTGAAAACACTATAGAAGTAATCAAATTTTCAGACTTGCTCTTACTTAACTAGCATTACAGATGTATTTGTAAAGGATTTGTTAACTGTTGTAACTAACATTGTTCGTTTTTGAAGATTCCAATACTAAACACACGTGCATTTTCATCTTTGTGTACAAATATATGCTGGGTTGATATATATTTGCTTGCAAAGTAGTCCTATCTCACATGTTAAATAAAACTGTGCAAAAAAGTGACTTTTTCTCAATAATTTTAAATGAAATTGTCTTGTTAAATATATTTGATTAATGCTACACAAAGTAGTACACATGTGATAGTTTAGCTAAATATTCACAACATGACTCAACCGAACCACTAAGGAAGATCGTGTCATCAATTCATAGTAATTCAAACGCAAAATTCTCTAAAGGGTTTATTCATTTTGAATAATTTGTTATCTCCACCAACATGACTGTTTGGGGTGGTTAAGTGGTGGAGGGAATGGGAGAGATAGTGGTTGATGGGGAGATAGTGAAGGCAAGTGATGAAGATGAGGTAAGTGGAGATGCTAATGGTGTTTGTATGCATAAGGAGGTGAGAAAAGTGTAAAGGAATGTAGTTTCATGAAAGATCACATGTCTGCTAATGTGAACATGACTAGATTGAGGATCAAGGTAGCAATATCCTTATGATTGGTAGAGTACCCAAGGAAAATGCATGGAATGGAACGTTAACACAGTTTGTTGAGGTTGGGATAACAAAGGCACCTAAAGGTGAGGAGAAATGTGTAATCAAGTGGTTTGTTGTACAATAATTCAAAGGGCGATTTTTTGTCAAGAGTGGCAAAGGACAATTTATTTATTATGTAAACTACAATTAGAGTAGCATTAACTCATAATTTTTATGGCAAATTTGCATGTAAGTGAATGGTTTGAGTAAGGTCATTTATGTGTCGATGTGTGTTCAGTAATCCCATTTTGTTGGGGCATGTAAGGACATGAGATTTAAAATGGAATGCCTCTTTCATTAAGGAAAGTAATAAAAGCACGATTGACATATTCACCATCGCCATCACTATGAAAATTTGTAATGCATCTGGAAAAGTAATTCTTAACGAATGACTTGAATTTTTTTAAATGAAGAAAAACTTCTAATTAATTATTCATAGGAAATATCTATAAATACCAAATACAATCATCTACAAATATTACATAGTAACAAAACTCTAGATTCAATCTAACCGATGACTGCCATACATCAAAATGAATAATTTGAAGGGGCTTCTAAGCATAGTGAGGTGATCGTAGAAATGATAAACGTGTTGATTTTCCAAGACTACAAGACTAACATGGACTTGACGACTAAGAGGAGGACTTGAGAAGAAGACTCTTGGCTTCATACTAACTACTTGAGGACATCATGATGAGGATAATAGAGACAAGAATGCCAAACTTCAATCGAGATTGCAATAGCAATAAAAGATTGAGGAGAACTAACCATTGTTTAGTTAATAGGATAAAGTAAGTAGCTAGTTTTTTTTTTTTTTTTTTTTTTTGTGGAGGAGGAGCTAACTGGTGCTTCAACCCTAGGTTGAAAAAGATAAGTGGTTAAATTTTACAGTACACTGGTTATCATGACAAAGCTTAATGATGGATAGGAGGTTATGTGTGAGAGATGGAATATAAAGGATGTTTTTCAAGTAAAGTGGGTAGCCCTTTGTGTAGTGATTTCACTAATGTGGGCAATAGGCATGGATATACCATTACTTATAGTCACATGATGAGAAGCAATATATGGAGTCAAATTTGAGAGAATACCTGCATCAAGCATCATTTGATGAGTTGCATTAGAATCTAGATTCCAAACTGCAACATTAGATTCACTAAGGGATAATTTTACTGATAAGTGTATATTTTTACACACTTATTCTCTTTGAAATCTTATGATTTTGTGTAACGGACATGATAAGAATCAACCTACAATCACTTCTGAGCCACAACTAACTTGGTCCATGCCAAGGCTGACCTATATAACTCAAGGTTAAGTTGATACTAGAAGGCTAAGAAGAGGAAGGAAAATAGGACAATAATAGCTTTGTCGACCTCCGAGAAGGCCTAAAACCAAGCAACCGAGGTCCCAAGTCCAAAGCCGGACTCAGCTCGAAACTAAGGATCTAATGCTAACCAATCTTCGGGTTCAACAAATGTAGGCTGACTTCACTAGGAGCTCAGCTAAGCAGGATAAGACTTTAAGGACTCGAACTTCAGCTCGGACATCTAGCTGTCGACTACATCTATCTCGGAATCGACCTATCCCAAGACAACTCAAATACCTTGTATGCCAACCTTCTTGTTAAATGCACTATTTAGCATAATTTTTTATGCTTGTCAATATTTTCCTTAATTTTAGTTATGAACCTACTTTAAGGTTTAAGGCCTTCTAAGTTATTTATAGTTTTTCCATTAGGGTTTTAGGATTTACTGTAAATAGCAACATTTATAACTAGCAGCCAACTTAGTTAGACAATTAATGAGAATATACTTGAATCTTCCCCCATTCATGAGTGTGCTTGCTTGCTTCAAATTTGATTATTAAGTGTTATTATTCCTCTTTAATCCTAAGTTCTTATCAATCTTCTTGCGTAGAGATTGTGGTGAACCCTCTTTTGGTCGAGTAATGTATCACATCTACCTGTCATTAGAACTTTGAGTGTTGATTTGGTTTATGTGAGTGATATCGAAACCCATTTCAACCTTAAACCCTGTTTATGTTTGTATTATTAATGCGTCGCATACATTTACATTCATACTCAAGCCCTCTTTCTTACTCATTGTAACCCCTATCTACCAAGTCTAAGTACCTATTTTAGGGTATGCATGTGTTGTGTGATTTTACGAGTCTAACTACCATCTTAGATCCATATTATTATAGCTCTTTTATTGTTTTATTTATGAAAATATAATAAGTTTATTATTATAGCTCTTTATTGTTTTATTAATGAAAATATAATAAGTTATTCATGAGCTGAATCAATACAACAAATTGGTTTTAAAAAATGATTTTAAGTTTAGGCTTAAATGTTTTTTATTCCGTAGATCTATTTTTATCCCAATGATAAATTATTTTAATGTTTATATTTTTCTATTGGTGATCGGAAAAATGTATGGAACTAGAAAATATACATACAATCTATTACAAGTGCAAAAATATACAAAGAGCAAGAACAGGAATTAAGAAAATATTTACCGTAACGTCACAAGGAATTCAAGAAAGACGAGATGAGAAGAGGGAATTGTGTTCCAAAGATTTATTCAAGTTCTTCTATTCCTTTACTCTAAATTTATCAACATGTTTCTTGAATTTTCTTGTGTTGCTTTTATAGTTGCCATGAACTAAATTCATACCATGAGATTTTGATTAGCTTAATGATTTAATTAATATATGATTTTACTATATGTTACTATTTAATTAGTTGTAACTTTTAATTATTTTGTATTTATGATTCATGATTTTATTGTTTGATCAACAATACTTTTGTAAGTAAAACCTGAAAAACTCGAAAGGAGATGGGTGGTTTGTATAAAATCGATTTAAAATTAATTTAATTATTATCATAAACATGTACTCTTTAGATTAATTTTAGGATTCACATACTTAATGTGATTTATATTAATTTTGTGACATAGAAATATGCACGTATTTTAATATTAATTAAAGTAGTAATATTTGTAAGAGAAATTCATTACTTAACTAAAGATTATAAGTAAATTACTTAAAAGAGGTGTTTCTGCTATAATTAAGATAAGAGCGACTCAAAAGGCAAATGAGTCCTTATAAATCTAATTAAAAACCTACTGATTAATCTCAACATATTTTAGAAGCATATCTTAGTTAATCAAATGATAATGTAGTCAAAATCCCATGCAATTGACTTAGTAAATTTCTCCCTTGGTTTTTTTCACTTTTTAGTTAAGTTATTTCTTTCAATTTTAATTTGCTTAAACATCCCGTTTCAATCACCTAGCTAAAAAAGGAATTTATATAATCTAGTAATTAGTTTCTAGTCCCTATAACACGACTTGGTTTCATCAGTTTCTTTTTATTACTCCATATACGACCCAATATACTTGCTGGTATAAATTGCACTTTTTAAAGTTCATACGCATCGGCCACAAGGGATTCAAGAATGTTAGAATATACACATTAAAGCAACGGTAACACTAAAGGGCAATTTAGCTAGAGCGATCACAAGTTTGGTATATTGAGAATATGAGTTGGAAGAAGAGACAATAGATGCAAGTCAATATAGCGGACAAGCCAGAGACAAAGAACCAATTGATTACCTGTGTTATTAACGACATTCTAGCCCTGTGTTAAAAGGTGAAGAGCGATTACACCCCCTAGAGCCAAGTCTAAGACAACTCCTACCCTAACCCCTTAAGGAGTTAAGATTGTCATGTATATATAGGGCTATCGAAGCATAAGTGGAGAAGTCATCATAAGCTTGAGATTTGAGCGATTCTTCTTGATTTATCAATTTAGCAAGCACCTAATCAAATGTAAGAGTAACAAGTACATGAGTTAATGTTGTCACCAGTGCTTCATAGTCTTTAGGTAGGCCCTATAGTGCATGAGAGATGAGATTTGTATTGTTAAGGGGGTAGCCAATTGATGATAATTGATATGCAATGGATTTAATTTCTCGAAGATACTTAATCATGGTGTGATTTTGCTATTGAAGGGAGAGGAGATGTTGTTTGAATTCCATCTCTCCGGCTATGGGGTTCTTGAGAAAGCATTGGTTGAGGGTAGTCTAGATATCATAGACGAAAAGCATGTCATGAATTTTAATAAGGAGATCAATTGGTGTAGTTACAAGGCAAAAGTATACGTATAGTGGTGATTGATGCAAAGTTAATAGGTATAATCAAGGTTGGTAATAGAAAGAGAGCTAGGAAGAAGAGTGATAATGGTTAGAGGTGCTTAAATTGTACTATTGACATAATAATACAAGTCAGACAATATGAGATAGGATGTCATAAGAGATCGTTAAATTTGATAGTTAAATAAGAGCAATTGTAGTGATATTGGTGGAGGATGGTATAGGTAGGGAGGTAATATTGGGGTAAAGGGAGGAGGAAGGGGGTATGATGTAGACCGGGGCCAAGGATAGATAAGGCCAGTCGCAAGAATGGGTCCAAGCTTGCCAAAAGCTTGAAGAAGGTGATGGAAATTACGCGAAAGAATAGAAAAGGTAAGATAAGCAAACCCACAAATAGCTCCAAAGAATGTGACGTACTAGTGGAACTTCTAAAGACTCGTGACATAACTTGATATGGCATTTAAGAGGGTCTAATGAGGTTACTCATCACCTAACTTTGCTTAAGGGTTAGGATAAGAGTGAAAAGAATAAACAAGCTTAATGAGAGTAATGTTCATAAAGGGAGAATATTCAATATATTGATGATAAGCTCCTCATGCAGCTACATGTACATTCGATATTTATACTCGAGAAACTAAGGCAAACTATCCAAAGAGGAAAGACAAAAAAGGTAATGTCCAAAAGGAGTAATGTACAAAGAATAATAAAAGGTACAAATGATAATTCTAATAAATTAATGATCAACACTGTAGATTCCTTTACGTGAGTCAGGGATATGTGGCAACAGCATATTAGAGACACTTTTGGTAAAAAAAATAGCCAAAATAGTACAGTCAAGATTGGGGGGGGGGGGGGGGGGGGGGGG